>VUQI01005569.1:31056-41731 GCA_015106735.1 Paratilapia polleni
TATCTAGTGATTCAATAAGAAAGGCCGAATGATTGAGCATGGGCAATTTTGTTTCCCTGTACAACAGAAAGGATTCACTTTAAAAAAAAAAAACAAACAAAAAAACAAAAAAAAAAAAAAAAAAACCAGATCTGTAATATAATACATAAAATCAGTGTAAATGGTCCTTTCTTTGGAGTCATTTTAACTTCTTTTCACACAAGTTTAAACGACATTATCAAGAATTAAAGTAAGTGCAAGGCAAACTAACAATAAACCCAGGGTTTGGTTATCCACTGTGCAGGTTATTGCTGTAACTTTCTTCTTTGTCAAGACCTTGAAAGTCTGCCTGTGACTGGTTGGCGGTGAAGCCGGTGCAGCTGTGTTTGATTGGTTGATTAGTGTTACAGTACCACTAGGGATAGGAGGAGGAAGATGTGGGCACCAGGAAACGAACCCAAGTGCCAACCAGTGCTGACAAACCACACCAATAACGCACACACATACACACACCAATGAACTGCCAGCTTAGCCAGCTCAGCTTTTGTAAGTTATACATTTTTAAAATTTAAGCAGAGTTCAAAAATCCAAATAACTTTTTTATGTTTGTCTCTCCTTCCTCTCACTGATTCTTTTGCTCTAAAGCATAAACTGAATGATCACTAAGCACATTTTAGTGTGGTTCAGTCCGCAAATAGTATCATAAAAGAGCTTTTAAAGTTGTATAACTAGATTTAAGGTCTTCTCTTACTTGTAACAATGAACACTGTTTCTGTAATAGCTACAGGCAGTTTGAATGATAGATGGGCAAATTGAGACTGTTCTGTTTCATCTTAAAGTTAAAGCCCTTGGTCTACTTTCAAAATACAGACTGGGGCAATTGGGAGATTCCTGGTGGACATAGCTTGGGACCTCTTGCTCTGATAATCCCTTCTTTACCTCTGAATGTTTCCTGATTGCAACTCTACGGAAATCCTAGGTTAAAATTTTTTTTAGTAAAAATAAGGATAGTTTAACTTAATGTAAAGTGCATTAAAATAGAGAAAAAGATCAGTATTTGTTGTGAGCACTATTTGCCTTCAAAACAGCACAGGTTCTTGGTACTCTTTCACATAGTTTTTCAAGGTGCTTAACAGTTAGGTTATCCCAAGCACTGTCTGTTTAGGGTCTTATTGGTACCAGCTTGTCGTTGAGGTGCTAATAGTTCAACGAAACAGTGATGTCCAAAGTCTGAAGAACAGTCTCTGCTGGTTTCTTGCAAATCAACATTAACAAATACTCTAGGTAGTGGGTGCTCCCAACTTGAGGATAGTAGGAGACATAACACCCTATCAGACAACAATGTTTTATTTTTTCACAGTGGGTTTTGAGTTGATAAATAAAACAGATGTAACATGTAAATTGGCTTTAGGATTGCTGACTGATGTGTTACTGCTACCCGTTCTTCCACTCTTTATGCTTTATGCTCTTTCAGGTTAAGCTAACTTTAGCATTGTTTTAAGTGTGCAATTGTAAGAGTAGCATCAAACCTCCTAACCACAACAGCACCAACCCTTACCCTAACCTTAACCTTGAAACCAATTCTTAAACCCCCAAACAGCTCTTTGTAAAAGTGAAGTCCAAACAAAACTGTTCTCACTGTAAAGATCTTAGACTTGGTCCTCACCAAGACAGATATACAAGAATACACACACAGTTAAAGTTATTTCCACTGTGTATGTACATATTTGTTTTTTGTTTTTTTTAACTCTAAAATCAGAACATAATCCCCAAACAGCTCAAATGAGGTCCAGACAGGGCAGAACAAAAAAGTCCTCACTTTCAAGGTCTGAAACATAGTCCTCACAAGGACAGGTATACAAACATATAAACATACACAGCTACAATTACTGCCACTGTACATGTGAGGTTGTTTTAACTCTGAAAATCAGAACATAACCCTCAAACCAGTCCAGAAATAAAGAACAAAATTGTCTTTGCTCACTTGGTTGAACACTAAAACCAGTCCTCATAAAGAAAGATGTACAAAAATGCATGTACACATATAGTCATACAGGCGTCTGACATGTTTCGGCTAGCTGTGGCTTTCCATTTATAACTTAGTGAATTACACACTATAGGAAGAGTCCATCATTAAAGATAGGCACTTAGACTGTTCCTCCCACAGGAAACACCAACAGCAAAGCTTGTTAAAGAACATGAGGAGAAAAGGGAAGAAAGAAATAAAAGATATGGATAAAAAGTAAAATCTACTTTATTTACTGACACCAAATCCCATCAAAAGACAAACCAACAATGAAATGATCCCACTAGCAAAATGATTCACACTGCTGCATTGGCTGTACTTTATTCTGGCTCAGCCCCACATACGCCACCCTGCTACTGAAAAGACTGAAAATAGTCTGCTACAAAAGCACAAAAACCATTGCAGAATAACTGATACAAATGTCTTTTGACTGTTTTCTGCCTTAAGCCTTTTCAACCAAACACCCTCAAACTATTTTAATCTCTTTCTAAAGGATACTGTTATTTTCTCAAGCCTTTTGGACCAAGATCAGCCAGGAACCGCCTGCTCATAGTTTAAAAAACCACGTTCTAGAGCAATGTGATTTTCTTGCTCTGATGACAGAGAAAATGTTTTACTGTATCAAAACTGAGTCGTCAAAGGCACATAGCTCTTTTTAGCTCTGTAATTAAGGTCTAAATGACTTCCTGGGACATACCAAGGCCAGTTAGCAGTCATGTGACTGTACAGCCTCCGTTTTTAGGAAGGAATCTGGGTGAGAGACTGACATGTCATTGTGTTTCCTATGAAGTTATGGCCTTCGGACGAGTATTTTGGTGCCGGGCGAGCTTTGTGTATCATGATTATATTTTATTGTTTTAATGTGTTGTGTTGTGCGATAATGTTTTATTGTGTGACTTCAAACTGTGTGTTTCTGGCTTTCTCCTCCATCCAGGCACCAAACTGTGACACAATGAAAGTGGCTGTTGTGTTTGTTCTGCTCTTCGCCACAGTTCTCTGCCGGCCGGTGAGACACTTCTGTCAAATCAACACTACACCAAGATTTAGACTGAGAGCATATCATGCATAATAAGTTTCAGTTGATGTTGACATCAGTCTTGGTGTATCTTCATTTTGTTTGACGAAATGATTGTATGTTTATTTTGTAGGCGAAAAAAGGTGCCTACAGCAGTTCAGAGAGCTCCGAGGAAGTGGTGAGTATTTGAAGAGAGGTTGGTGGGGGGGGGGCAAGTGGCTGACAAAGGAGAAAGAGCGAGACTTCCATAATGTTTGTGTCATCCACAGGTGAGACGACCAGCACCTCCAGCCTTCAGAAAACAGGCACTAGTGGTTCTTAAGGCGCGTCCAGCACCTGTACAGGTAAAATATTCCCTTTTATCATCCAATTATTGTTTTGTTAGTCTGCTCTCCAGTTCTCCATGTTTCATTTTATTTTTCTTACTTTTTATCTCCTCATTTCACCTTTCTTATCTCCTTTCTAGTATCTTTTCTTTATTGTGTCCTTGTAGTAATGGTTCTCAGTCTCAGGGTTGCCAGTAGGCATGTATGTGAGTTAACAAATAGTATATGTTAACAAAGCCTATTCAAAGTCTAGTTTTATAAGAATTAAATATTTCACTACATATAGTTGTGCTTTAATATTACATTGTGAAAATGTACTTGAAGTATCATAAGTAAATGTAATATAGAAAAGTTGCAAGTCTTTTCTTATTGATCAATTGATTATAAAAGTTTAATACCTGCATAACACAATAACCCAAAGGCCTAAAGTAACAGCTTTAAAAACTTATTTTGTCCGACCAACAGTCTGAACCTCAAAATTTGATCAAAGCAATATTTAAAATGTAAATTATAAAAAGAAAAGCACAATATCTCTGGCATCCTTACATGAAGTCACTTATCAGAGTAGTTACCAACTAACTTTCTGCTACTGTCACTAATTTTTTTCAGTTGTATTTTAGCTATACCTGAACACACCGTTGGGGATAAAACATATTTTTAGAAGCACTTCATATCTGCACCTGTGGCCATGTACTACTGGTAGTTGGATAGTAAAGGTGAAATACTTGTTCTGTTGCCTAATGGGTGTTTAGAATTGGCAGGGTACATATACAGTGCACAGAAAAACAGCAGATCTTGGATTTAGAACCTTATAGTTAGTTCATCAGGCCGTGAAAACACGTGAAGATGTTGCTTTTAACAAATGATTGTCTTTTGACGTTTCAGCAGTACCTGCTGGTGAATAAACATTTTATTCATTTTACAGTTAATAAAGTCTCTTAACTGCTGTTCATAGGTCAAACCTCATCTTCACTATTATGCTATAATTTACTTTGTTAAAAACCAATGAAAAGTTCTTCATTTTTTCTGATGAGATTTAAGCTATGAAGCAGAGATTCAGTCTCTAAATAATCTGTGTCTGGGATCTGCTTAAGGCATGAAAAAGAAGCAATAAAAAAAAAAAGATTGTAAAAGGAAGATTAATCAGATTTATTGCACCTCTCCCATCTTGCAGAATGTTGTAGCACCAGCGGCTGCCGGTTCAGATGAGAGCCCAGAGACTTCGGAAGAGGAGGAGGTGAGAGATCAGCAGTACAAATCAAAGTGATAATTTATCTGACTGAATCTTGTAATCTTGTAAAACACTTGTGACATTGTGATTTAATGATTTTTGCAGCAGCAGCAACAGGTGGCAGCAGAGGCTCCAGTTGAAGCAAAATCTGAGATCACAGACACAGCTTCAGATACAGCCTCTGTCAACAGCCAGGACAGTGAAGACAGTGATGATGATGATGATGATGATGAAGCAGAGAAGACTGTGAGTAAAAATGTGCTCTAAAAGTCTTTTCATTTGTTCCTTAAAAAAGGAGAAATTATTTCAAAACATTAGACTGTGTAACACATTTTTCAAGGTTACTTAAATTTTTCCACTTTTTTGCCAGCTAGACTTTAGATAGTTTTGATTTTTGTGCCAATAAAAATTTTGTAAAATATGAAATGCAAATGAGCCAATATGACAGCCGAAGCAGACATGAGTAACACAGATGATGACAAGTAAAACTATGGGAAAAATAGTCACAATTCTTGCCTTCACCACCTCTGACAGCTCATCTCCCTCCCTCACCTTGTCTACAGGAAACTGAGGAGGAGGAGGAAGAAGATGAAAGTGACAGCTCAGAGTCTGGTGAGTCCTCCACAATTGCTCCTGCTACAATAGTCCCCGTGGTTGTCACAGAGACACCAGCGCCTGAACCAACTGATGACACCATCGTGGCCACCATCGTCACCGATACAGCCCGCGGTGATAACTTGGGAGGCTACCCCAGCGATTACAAGTCCATTGTCTATGAGGAGGAAAAATCCTACCACAAGGCTCCCGGTCCCTACAAGTCCTACGAGTTTGTCGACACAGGAAAGAAGACAGCCTATGCAATGACTGACGGCAACGAGGTGGAGAAGTTGCCAAAAGTGTAT
The DNA here is from genome assembly GCA_015106735.1 of Paratilapia polleni. Classification (NCBI taxonomy): domain Eukaryota; kingdom Metazoa; phylum Chordata; class Actinopteri; order Cichliformes; family Cichlidae; genus Paratilapia; species Paratilapia polleni. The sequence goes on from VUQI01005569.1 coordinate 36,536, forward strand.
AAGGTACAGTTTAGCATTGTGATTTTCTGAATGACTAGACCAGAACTGGTGCTTAAAATTTATAGATAATCAAAAATGTCTTGTCTTTGTCGTTCATTCTACAAAAATATACCAATAACTGGAGATATGTGCGTTTTACTGATATTTCAGCTAATTTTTAGCACTTGAACTTCATTAATTTATGCAGTCATTGAGTCTCCATCATTTCCATGTTTTCCATTTATTTTCTATATAACTAGTCGCGCAATGCATTCTGGTAGTGTTTTGGTACATTTCGAACAACATGGCATCAATTTGGCCACTCTTCATTTGTGTAAAATGGAGGTCTAGGAAATATGGGAATTTTTCGGGGCTTCAAGTGTAGCTAGCGGACACCCGGAGCAAGATTTAAATTTTAACCTGCTGGTCACTGTTTACAAATGCAGATACATATTAAAAAAACCTATTAAAAATCTTTATCACTGTCAAACAATAGCCAATGGTCATCTAAGGTATTTTGGCAAATGCCATCCCTCTTTTGCTCTCCACACAGACTGGTTACCTGCATGCAACCAAAGCCTGCTCAAGCGTGATTGGTCAGTAGAACAACCAGAAAACTTCCAGTGCCAAAAAACTTGGCACTTGGAGAATCTGTTTTTAGAGATTAAAGTCTTGATCTCACCCCAAATTTTTTTTAACAAACCATTGTTGATCTAAAAGTAACTGCATGGCTTATTTTGTGTCACAAGTTCTTTTAGAAACATGTTTTGCTGGGCTATTCTGAGCTGCCATGTAATGTTAATGTTTGCATTTTTGTAGGAGTTTGTGGGAGAGGGAAGGCACTTGTCAATCCTTCATTTTGGCTTTGTCTAATGGCTCACTTACCAAGCATCTAATGCTAGAAGGGGGCACAATCCCTCACTTCAAATAACACTCTGTGGACTTTAACACAAGTCATTTCAGTGATTTTACTTAAATTTGATTATTTGAAGTCAAGATAAAGTTTACCTGCCACTTCCACTTCTTTTAGTAGTTCTGTTCAAAATGCCACTTTCAACAAGCTTCAGTGCTTTAGCTATAGATGCAAATTAATTTCCTTTAAGAGTTTCAACTTGTGCTATTACAGCTGTACAGATAAATACAGTTGTGGTACATAAATACAGCTATATTTTTCCTCTTTTCTCCTTCACCTTCATTTTATATTGCTACATTTAAAAACATGAAAATTGTTGATAAACTAACCCTCACATCTCTCCTGACCTGTAGACTATTTATGTGAACTCTGACCTCCTGGAGGAAGACACCAGCACCCCTGAGGTGGAAAGCCAGGGCCTGGATACTTCCTCTGGTACACCTCAGGACCAGGACCCCCGCCAGGCCACCCTTCCAGAGGAAGAAGAGAGCGCCAGCACCAGTGACCCCACCACCAGCGAGAGTGAAAGCAGCAGCACCCCAGAGGAGGAGGAGGAGGAGGAGGAGAGTGCCAGCAGTACCAGTGACAGCACCAGCCAGGAGACTGAAGACGAGGAGAGCCAGAGCAGTGAGGAGGCTACAGCCACACCTGGAGCTGCTGACACTGACTCTGATGAGAATGACAGCACTGAGAGTGACTCTGATGAGGACGGGGCAGGACCTGACACTACCACTGACATGCCAGTGGTCATTACTGCCAAATAAGTCCACCTAGGAAATAGGGGAGGCGGTGGTGTCTGAATCACATAAAGTGTGCACGCTGCATCCAGGTGCAAAGAGCCCCCTCCCGAGCCATTTTCCCCTGCAGGGTCAAACAGGAACAACTAAGGCTTAATTATGATTGACTCCAATGTTTTCCGCTAATTTTTCCATGACTATTTGTGCATCATCTAAAAAGCTGATGTTTTCTGTCTAGCTAAATAAACCATTAACTTCTTTATCCTGTGGACCTTAAAAATCCTATGTTTGATCCAGTAGAGGAAAAGAGGTTAATTGAACTTTGAAAAGATGTTAAAAATGACGACTGCTACCTGTAACAGGAGGTTGACTGACCTCATGACCTTTGTCCCTTCCCCTTTTCCCTTCTGCACAAGGTCAAAACTGATAAAGAACAAAGATGCAGACAAAGTTGAGTCCTGTTAGCTACACTAGCACAAAACTGCCATTAACCATTAATTAATAACTGCAATATGCAAACATACAATGTTTTTATGCTTCTAAAATAAATGCAAATGCACAGTTTATATTTAAATACATTTTTAATACTTGTAATCATTTTGAGAATAATCAAATCTGAAATTGACATTAAGTCACACATTTGCTGCCAGTGTGGCTTAGCTTTTTTGCTCGCTAATAATACATTTTGCTGGTGTAGATAAAAGGATGCAGACAAAGGAAAAAAAAAAACATTCTGAACTGCAGGATTCAATCAGATATAGATGCAGTATACACTAAAATACAATACAGCCCTGTTTATTTGCACAGTTGCTACCTACACTACATGTTGTTTGTCCCAGGTTGTTTACTGTAATGTATCATAATGTACCATTTCTAAAATATTAATAAAGTTCTTTTTCATAAAAAAAGAGGTATTGGCTGTTTCAATATTTTTTTTAAAGATTTTAAGCACAAACACTAATCTAAAGATTACCACATAGAGTCCTGTGAAAAGGACATAGGGCTCTATGCAGTCCTGTGAAAAACTAAGTACACCCCATGATTCAATAGCTTGTAGCAGCAATAACTTGAAGTAATCATTTTCTGTAGGACTTTATTAATCTCTCACTCATTTTTTCCCCACTCTTCCTTACAACGTTACTTCAGTCCATTGAGTTCATGGTTGACTCAATGACTGCAAGGTGCCCAGGTCCTATGGCTGCAAAACAAGCCCAAATCATCACCCCTCCTCCACCGTGTTTGACAGTTGGTATGAGGTGTTTGTGCTGATATGCTGTGTTTGGTTTTCACCAAAGGTGGTGCTGTGTAATATGGCATTGCATGGTCTGACCTTGGGAAGATTGTGCCATTGTGTCAAGGCACACCTGAATGCTCCAGACCAAGAAACTGCCAAAATTTTAGCTTTTATAGAGGTGGTCACAAATGCTGATGATCAATTAATCAAATACATTTGATTAACAGCACCTGGCTGTTACTTGCTCTCTTAATTCCCATGGAAGCAGTAAGGGTGTCCTTAGTTTTTCACAGGACTGCATAGAGTGCTGTGAAATCTTTTTTCACGACTGTATGTAGCTAAACAGAGTAAGCAACCAGACCAGACAATGGTGATATACACAACTACAAAATGATAAAATCGGAAAAAAGCAGAGACTGTAAATGGCTGAAAGATTTTGTAGACCCTTATCCAACCAATTTCTTCAAAGAAAGTTTACGCAGAACATGCTAATTAACCTTAATGAGATAACAAAATAAATGCCAATTATGTCTGTGTGGTAACTTTGAAGCTTAAGCCATTAAAACATTTGTAAAAGAACCCATTGGTTTGTGGACTACTGTTTGAGGCCTCAGACTCAGTGTTGCCAACTTAGTGACTCTGTTGCTATATTAGCGAGTATTCAGACCCCTTTAGCAACTCTTTTTCAAAAAAGAGACTAGCGACAAATCTAGCAACTTTTTCTGGTGTTATTGGAGACTTTTGGAGACTCTGATGTGAAAGCACGTATCGTTCTTAGTCTTCTCAACGAGCAGCGGGTGCTGCCGTGGGCCCCTCCTCCATCTCAAAGCACTCACAGGCGGCCCAGTCCTCGCACAGCAGTCCCTCCCAGCTGCAGTCAGAGCAGGTGATGTTCACCCCTCTGCGTCCAGACTGCAAATGCATCGCACATGTGAGAAAGCCACCGCTGGCTGATTGAGTGAGGAGGGTTGAAATTGTGACATTAAAAAAAAAAAACAGAAGAAAGTTCATTTATAGTCATAAACATATTTAAGGTGTTTTTTACTCACTTTTTGTCTTTTCCATGATGTTATTCCTCTCTCCTACAGCATCCATTATAATTACATACATATGGTTAGTTATGCAAATTAGGTGATAATGTCATTTAGCGACTTCTAGTGACAAAGCACAGGTGACAAAAGACTACCAAAGTAAAACAGGAAGTAACTAAAGAGAGACAACAGACCCAAACATACAGACTTGAGACAGGGGGACACAAGGGGAAGACAAAGAAAACAACAATAGACTATACAAATAAACCTAAAGTAGAATACTCATGAAAATAACCAGAAACAGAAAGAAGGAACTAAGACTCAAAATGCTTAGGAATGTGGGAAAATAGAAAAAACAATAATGATCAAACTGAAAACCAACAGAACATTAACTAATAACAAGAACTCAAAGTTCATAACAGAAAACCCTGGGCCCAAAACCCAGGACCATAACAACATGGTCAAAAATTACTGGGCTTGTTGAGTAACTGTGTGGGTCTTACTTGGAAAACACTTAATGTTGGCAAATTTTAAACAGTTTCAGTTAGGGTACATGTAAATGTAACAAATCCAGCAGTCTCAGTGTGTGAAAATAATAGTACAATGTTATATCAGGCACCAGTCACACAGACCTAGAGATTGGTCAGTGAGCCCCTTGCAACCACAGGTCACTAGAGAAAAATGTGTATTCCACGACCAGTTCGCAAGTGGTTGCTGGCAGTGGCTAGGTGAATTTGGTCAGAAAATGGCATAGGTGCTGCACCTAATACCTCCTTGGAATTGCTTTGCTTGTTAGCATATTGTTCCAGTTGTACTCGCCACTACTTGTAGTGAAACTGTGAAAAGTGTGATGCAAACTGGAAATGGAGAACATTCGCTGTCAAAGTAAAAGCTGCACCTTTGGAAATGTATTGGTTATATCAGTGAGGTTCAACTTTTACTTAGATTGAGTCGTACTTTTTCTATACGACTCAATCTAAGTGCCAAACAGCTTACCTCCAGAATTTGGGAGTAGAGAGGATGGAATGGCCTGCCTGCAGTCCTGACCCCATCCCAACCCCATTGAACACTTGTGGGATCAGCTAGGGCGTGCTGTTCGTGCCAGACTGACCAACACAACCACATTGGCTAACTTGCGACAAATGCTGGTTGAAGAATGGGATCCGACAGCAGTGTGTGACCAAGCTAGTGACCAGCATGAGGAGGAGGTGCCAGGCTGTTGTGGCTGTGTATGGTTCTTCCACATGCTACTGAGGCCCCTGTTTGTTAAATGAATAAATTGTTGAATTGCCAATATGTCTT
>VUQI01005586.1:9158-20701 GCA_015106735.1 Paratilapia polleni
CTTTCACTCTCCATGTGTTTGCATTTAATCATTAGTTATTATTAACTCTGTCTCTCTCCCATAGTGTGTCTTTTGTCCTGTCTCCCTCTGCTCTCTTCTGTTTCTCCTCATCCCCAACCGGTTGCGGCAGATGGCTGCCCCTCCCTGAGCCTGGTTCTGCCAGAAGTTTCTTCCTGTTAAAGGGAGTTTTTCTTTCCCACTGTCGCCAAGTGCTTGCTCATAGGGGGTCGTCTGACTGTTGGGGTTTTCTGTCTATATTGTAGGGTCTTTACCTAAAATATAAAGCGCCTTGAGGCGACTGTTGTTGTGATATTGGTGCTATATAAATAAAATTGAATTGAATTGAATTAGCAAAAAGCAAAACTACAGAAAAATCTGTCAGGAGAGAGCAATGGTCTGTGGACACCACCTGCTAAACCATTACCTTTTGGGGGTTGTCTTGTTGTTGTCTCTCCAGGGCACCTGTTGTCACTTTCATTTGCACCAAAGCAGGTGAAATGGATTCGCAACGGTTTATGTGTCATACAACGGCTGTGTGGCAGGAAATGCAGGAAACCCAAATGCAGGACTCACAGCCAAATCTAAACTCAAAAGCAGCTTTTATTGCTGGAGACTCACCAAGAAACAAAAGTCCAACAGAAAACTGGGGCAGGTACATGGAATCCAAAACTCAGAACACTAACACCAAACAAGAACACACACAACCAAGATGGGTGATCCAACAGAGGACAAAGGGAGACTGAGAGAATATATACACACACCAGGGGTAACGAGGGGAATAGGGAACAGGTGGAACACATCAGGGATAACGAGACAAGGGAAGCCAAGCTAAACTGAATACAAAACACAGAACAACATATTCTAAGAATACAAAACATCAAACACAGAAACAGAGACTCGACCAACATGGGGAACACGGGAGGGCTGGAAAACAGGAACACAGAGTAAATTATAACGATGAATTAAAAACCCACAAATAATAAACAGACCCGGCCGGAACATATCAAATACAGAAACACAAAGCCTAAACACAAACATACTGGGTCCAAACCCAGGGCCGTGACAACTAAACCGCATACTGCAGCTATTACAATAGCATGGCTTTGTAGTAGAAGAGTCCAGGTGCTGAACTGGCCTGCTTGCAGTCCAGACCTTTCAGTGGTTGAAAACATCAGGAAATGAAAAATACAACAAAGAAGACCCAGGACTGTTGAGAAGCTAGAATCCTACATCAGACAAGAATGGGACAACTTTCCTCTCCCAAAAGTCCAGCTGCTGGTCTCCTCAGTTCCCAGACATTCACAGACTGTTAAAAAAAGAGGGGATGCTTCACAGTGGTAAACATGGCCTTGTCCCAACTTTTTTGAGATGTATTGCTGCCATCAAATTCAAAATTACCTTTTTTTCTTCTTAAAATGGTACATTTTCACAGTTTAAACATTTCATATGTTTTTCTATTTTCTACTGTGAATCAAATATGGGTTTATGAGATCTGTAATCACTGCATTCTGTTTTTTATTTATATGTTACACAGTGTCCCAACTTTTTAGGAATTGGAGTTGCATTTAACTTGGAAAGTATTACCATGTTAGTATCTAGTCAACTCATCCATTACATGGCCTAAAGCTAAATGAAACATAACAAAAGAAATAAAATGTACTCAAATATGATAGCCAAACCATCACTTTTAAATAAATGATCTGCTCTTCCATCTTGTCAGATTAACAAGTTAGAACAGTTCATTCTAGCTAAGAGTAAACTCTTCATCAGTTCTCAGTTTTATATGGAAAATGATGAGGCTTTAAGGCTTTGACGCAGAAATGTTAGTCAGTTTTAGCATGCTAGATCAAAGTGTGGGGGAAACAGGAAGACAGGAAGATATAACCAGGTAAGGAAACAATGACAGAGAATGAGTAGCGTGAGCAAGAAGACAGAGAGAGAGAGAGAGAAAGAAGAAAGAGTGAGGCACACCTTCAGGAAGTTAGCAAAACAACAGAAGCAGAGCAAAAGGCACATCAGACTGAAGGTAAAAATTAAAAAAAATTATTTTTTCTTATTTTTTACATTTATCATTTTGTTTTAATAATTATTTTATTTATGATATTAACATGGTAGGAGAGCAAACATTTATAGAACTTGGTACTTGTTCTTTTCACAGTGGTGTTTATAGAAGACCAGCAGTTTTATATCTGTCCACAGAATGGGATTTGTGCAATACTTTGTGGCTCTCCTGATACTATCTGCACAGTTGGTGCTCAGCTCTCCCACGGTAAAAGTTTATTCTTTAATTTACTCACCCCAAATTATTGTTTAATTTTTCATAAAGTATGAAAAATAGGTGGTATGAATGAACATGACCTGTACGATATGTTATTCAGGACTTTTATGCAGTATTTTAGTAATTTATGTCTTCTTGTGTTAACAGCCACTGAGGACCTACATGAGTGATGGGAGAGAGTGTTACTTTTGCTCTCCAGGTAAGAAAAGTGTGATAATCTGGCGTGAGCTTCCTTTATTATTTTTGAAGTTTTACTGTCTGTTCATCAGTTTACATTTTTACTCAGTATTATTAAAAGATAAACCACTGTTAGGCACAGTGGCGCGCAGCATGTATCTTTCTCTCTGTGTGTTGTTTTTTTCTGTATTGATGAAAAATGACGCAGGCTGTGTTTGTGCTGTATGACCACATCCTTCATTAATATGCACTGTGGGTCTGCAGGCTGTGTGCTCTCATTGTCTTCCAGTCGTTCTCATTTGTTTCGTTCTGTTCTCACAGGTATGTATCAGACGGATTGTAGAGTGTGTGAACCCTGTCCTGCTGGAAGCTACACAATGGACTGGAACCGCGAAGACAGCTGCCATGACTGCTACGGAGACTGCGACCCTAGTAAAGAAACTATGAGTCATTTGCACTTTTAAATGATTTCATCCATCCTTGTCAGAACTGTGATGATGCTCCTGATCTTTGGGTTTCTACAACAAGCTGAAAATTCAGTAGCTCTTTACATGCACTGTGATGAAAAAGTCTTTAAAATAATCTCTATTTCACTCTTTCTCAGAGTATCACCTTAAAGTGGTTCAGAAGTGCACCAGTACATCTGATATGAAGTGCACCTGCGTGGATGGTTTTACATGCACCAAGACGGCCCCAGACAGCGAGAACTGCAGAGAATGTCACAAGATCCTGGACACAGCCACAACCAGTAAGTACTGAGAAGAACACTTTCAGCTCTCACTTGAGATAAGCCTAAACCAGTAGGGGGCCTCATGACAAGCAAAATCTGCTTCTGTGGTTTTATCATGACTGGAGTCAAAGCCAGCAGCTATAAAATAGTTGTTTGTAGGTGTGACATTAACAAAAAAATGTTGTGAGCTCTGCAATCTTAGATCTGGCTTTAAAATCAACTCATTTTGATAACAGGTCCCTCTCAAGTTGCTATGAGTATGTAAATCTTGTTGAAATTATTTACCATCTTTAAAAATGTTTTGAAATCAGGCTGGAATTAAAGTGTCACAGAGGCTATCCTTTGATGTAACTATATCTTTTATAACAATGTGAGGAACCTGCAGAAAATGAGCCCCCTAATCTGCAGCACCCCTTCCCTGTATATAGATTTGCAGCTCATGGTTTCGCTACCTGACCCATGACTTGTTTTGGATTACTCATACTGCTGTCATAGCCTTGTCTTTGGCAAGTACACTACTTGCAGAGCACCAAGTAGCAGGGCTGCATTTAGCTCTGACAAAATGCAAAACATTTATTTAAAAAGAAACCGTGGCCCATTGAACACCCTGATGTGTTTGGCAGCTGATCTGTTCTGTGCAGGGTTTATAAACATATTGCTGCTGATTAAGTAACATTGCAGGGCACACCTACCACAAGAGAGCACAGTGCTGGACTATACACTGTATCCAGTTAGGCCCATTATTCAAGTGGTTTTACAAAACTTTAGCATTAATTGTTTAGGAATTGCAGCCTTTTTATACACAGTCTCCCATTTTCAGAGGCTTAAAAGTATTTGCACAGTTGACTGACGAGTAGTTTCATGGCCAGGCAAGGCCTGTTCCTGTGTTATTTCATGACAAATGACGCAGACATAATATCCAAAGTTGATTTAAAGTGTTGACTTTGTATTTTATAGCTTTACAGTGTAATTTTAAATATGAGGCCCAAGAAGATGTGAGTGCAAGTGAGGCCATCATTAGGTTGAAAAACCCAAATAAACCTATCAGAGAGACAGCCAAAACTTTAGGAGAGGCCAAATCAACAATCTCATACATTCTTAAAAAGAAGGACTGCACTGGACAGCTCAGGTGACCAGGCCTGAAAGACCACAAAAGGTAACTAATGTGTATGATGAATTATTTCCATGGTTAAGAAAAACCCTTCACAACATCTAACCAAGTCAATAATACTCTCGAGGTGGTAGGCGTATCATTGTCAAAGTTTACAATCAAGATACGCCTTCAGGTGTCAAGGTGCAAACCACTGGTTATGCTGAAGAACGAAAAGGCCAGATTAAAATTAGCCAGAAAACATCTAAAAGAGCCTGTACAGTTCTGAAAAAAAAAAAAATTCTTTGGACAGATGAAACCAAGATTAACTTCTACCAGAATGATGAGAGGAGAAGGAGAGAAATAGCTCATAATCCGAAGCATATCACATTATCTGTCAAACATGATGGACAGATAATGTGGTATGTTAAGGCATGGGCCTGTATGGCTGCCAGTGAACCAGGTCACTAGTGTTTATTGATGATGTGACTGCTGATAGAAGCAGCAGGATGAATTGTGAAGTGTACAGGGCTATACTCTCCACTCAGATTCAGCCAAATGCAAAACTGATTGGACAAATGGATAATGACCCAGAGCATGCTGCAAAAACAACTCAAGAGTTTCTCAAGGCAAAGAAATGGGATATTCTTCAATGACCGAGTCAGTCACCTGATCTCAACCCAACAGAGCATGCTTTTCAGTTACTGAAGACAATACTGAAGGCAGAAAGACCCACAAACAATCAACAACTGAAGGTGGCTGCAGTAAAGGCCTAGCAGAGCATCTCAAGGGAGGAAATGCAGTATTTGGTGATGTCCATGGGTTCTAGACTTCAGTCAATTATTTACTGCAAAAGATCTTCATCCAAGTAATTAAAAAAAATCCTTATATTTAAAATTGTTAGTTTGTCCATTTACTTTTGAGCCTCTGAAAATGGAGGACTAAAAATGTCTGTAATTCCTAAACAGTAGTTTTGTAAAGCCCATAGAATTAAAGCTGAAATTCTGCACTTCAGTCACATTTTGATTGTTTGATTTAAAATCCACTGTGGTGGATTTAAAAAACTACAAAGATTTTGCATTTGTCAAACAAATTATGACCTTCACTGTATAAAAGATGGCTCTGAAAAGTGAAGTCAATGTAGAAGTAACTTAAATCTGCATTCTTTCTAATGGCCAGCAGGGGGCAACTCCTGTGGTAGCAAAAGAAAGCCAAATTGTATACAAGTTTATGGAAAAATTAGTCTTTTGCTCACTTTATTTATTACTTCAGTAAACACTTTACTGATCATTTTATGGTCTAAATCACTAGTTTCAAGCCTTATTGAATCCAGTGTCATGTTTATTTAGTAAATACTGGTCCCCATAAGAATCACAAATGTAGCAGGGTATACTTTAGTGCAGGCCTAGCAGGTGATTGACCATATAAGCACCTATTGTCACTTATTTTTCTATCACATCATCCCTTCACTCATCAAGTCTAGTTTCAAAACAGCAAGATCACAGCTGCAAAATGCTTGCACCAGGTGTCACAATGTACCCTCACTGACCAATGGGTGATGTCACAGTGGCTACTTACACCTTTTATATATAGTATTATATATATATATATATAGTATTGCATATCATTTTAGTGAAATATGTAGTTCACCTAGGAAAACGTAACCCCATTTTTGGACTGAATGTGCCCATGGCTGATAGCGAACAGCTGGTGTATACATTTAGCATTGTTGGTAGAGACAAACCAGAGATAAAAGAGGAAGATTATTGGATTCAAATTCATGCCAGAAACACTTTAAAAGAATGATAATGTTATCTGTTCATTAAGTGAACTGTTTGCTCACAAGTTCAAAAGCATATCAGTTCTCATTACTCTGATTTCCACGGTCCCCAGGTGGCCCAAAAATCACTTTATCAAGTTCTGAGGAACAATTTTTGTTTGTGAGAGTGTGAGATTGTGTTAGTCGTGGGATGCTGGTGTTGGTGGGGAGATTTTATGCCCTTAATGGTGAAAGTAAAACAATGACAGGAAATAGGGGGAGAGACAAATGGGAAAAATATGCAACAAAGTCATTGGCTGTAAAGCAAACGTGGGATATTACATGGCCAGCACCTTGACCCCTAGGCCAGCAGGGCGGCCCAAATTTATAACTTCTACCCATTAATTTCAAGTGGAAATTTTACTTATCTACATTGTAAAGTAAATGAGGCATGTCTGTGAGACTTTTTTTGAGCTTTGTTCCTCCTCTGAAATCTGAAACCAAACCTGTGATGTTTTTCTTCTCTAGAAACAACAACTAGGGAGATCTCAGTCACTGATAAACAAACGCCTTCCTCAGTTTCCTCCGGACATAGCAGCACTTCTCCCAAACCCTGCCAATCTCCTGGGTAAGCCCTGGATTCCCCTGGATACAGTAAATACTGAATTCACTGAGTCTCTGTGTTACATAAAAATATATTAGATTTTGATACATACATTTCAGACATCGTAGACTGCCCTTGTCATATGGAGGTCACATATTTGAAATACTTGAAATATCCAACATTTCACCCTCTCACACAGGTGTGGCCCTCACACGGTCCCAACAAAAGACAGTGGCACAGTTCCCAAACCAGGTGAGAACGCATCACTGTGTATGTGGAAGAAAGAGAGTGAGAGGAATGTTTGGGGAGTGTTCAGTGTTTTTGTTTGCTTGGAAATTGGAAAAGGATTAAAATAATAGGAGGATAAAAAGAATAGGAGGTTATGCCAGCTAGGGCTGGTCCACCACCTTATTTCTGGTCTACAACAGCTGAGTGGACTAACTTAGAATCCTGCACACACATTCATGGCCCTCAGAGGACAAGAGGATTTTGGTGATTCACCAAAGTGTCACTAGTGCCCTCAGCAGCAACTATTAGACCCTACGAAATTCACTAAAGATGTTCATGGTCCCCATGAGATAAATTGCTCTGAGAATGGCAATCCTTTAATGGTTCCCAGACAATGAATCGCAATGGATTTGTCACAGTGGCCCTCAAACGTTTACTGGTGTGCTTAGTTTAGATGATGAAAAACATTTCACGCCATACACCACACAATTTTTTAGCCACCCTTAACAATAACAAAAGTTGAATTTTAGTAAAATAAATATCAGCATAATAGTTTTCCCTATGAAAATCTTCTCCATTGGAAGGCAGCTGGACTTCTCTTAAGCTTCATGAAGATGTTTCACCTCTCATCTGAGCGGCTTCTTCTGAACTAAAGAGGTGAAATGTCTTTATGAACCTAAAGAAATCCAGTTGCCTTGTGTGTAGTCTCAGTCAAGAGAGTCAAGTTGAAACTACCTGTGTAGGTTCTCAGTCATGTAGCCATGATTTGGATGTCTGAGAACCTACACAGACATTTAATTTTGTTTTGTATTTCACCTGTTTGTCCATGTTCCACCTGCAGTGGCAATGTGCTCTGTCAGGCGGGACTGCCCCGCAGTTTGAGAACCACTGCTTTAGCATGATCAACAGGTGAAACTGCTACTTATTCAAATACTTTTATGAACAAATATTTGTTAAACCGATACCACGATAAGATCTGCAGCGTCATGAGTATTTTAACATTTAATCAAACCCCGACTGCACCATAGTGCAGCGTCATCAAACCGCTAGTGTGAGTATAGACTGTAAAAGCTACATTTCCACTGCAAGAACTTTCCCCAGGGACTAAGGACCTTTGGAGATAATCAGCACTTTTCCACCCTGAGGCCGGGTCTGAAACAAACAGGCAACAGACAAGTTTGTTGCTTTAATTCTATATTTATAAAGTAAAGATTTGTTACAGAATGTGGCAGCAATAGAATAATAACACCATTGGTGTTTAGTTTGTTTGTCTATAAGCCTTTTATTACACAATTCTGTCACTGGATACGAAATCTCCTGGGAAGGCTTAATCATGCAGCCAAACAGAAGGATGATAGTGGTTTTGTTTCCCCTGGTAGCTGCAAGTAGCCTTCTCCAGGTAGCACAAGTGGTGAACCGTGGAAAAACTGGTGTAGCTGTTGAAACTCTAAACAGCAAAAGAGAAAGAGCCCTATTGTGTGATTAGAGCAAAAGGGCAGAGAGAGAGAGAGTGATAGGAAGTGAAGGTCAGAAGGAAACACAAGAATGACCAGCATTCACTTGATAGAAAAAGCTCCGGGACTAGGCTCTGAAGACAAAACAATGAGCTGTTTTAAAACAGACAGAGGTCCAGCCTTTGCGATAGCGGGATGGGGGCAGAGATGGCATCTAAGCTGTTTATTGCTACTTTAAATTCAATCATATATCTCATATTTTAATCAGAAGGGTTTTCGAACAGTTTAACCTGAATAAGAATCTTGTGGGCTGGATTCTTGACTTTTTAACTAACAGGACTCAAAGAGTCCTGATAAATGGAATCCAATCAGGTCTGCTCCTCGACTGGATGCGTGGTTTCACTCTAATTATTCATACTGTACACAAATATGTGACAGAGCAGCTATGAAAACAGGACCATTTTAAAGTATGCAGATCACTCTGGTAATGTTAGTCAGCTCCAGAATAATGACCAGCCACAGCCCGGTCCTTGACAATTTTGTTAAATGGTGTGATGACTCCTATCTTCAATTAAACATATCTAAAACAGATATGATTGTTGATTTTAGAAAATGTGCTCATACATAAGAGGTCACGTCCATTAAGGGTTCAGTCTTATAAATATCTTGAAACAGTTACTGACTCCAAACTGAACATTAAGACAAACGGAGTAGCTGTGTGCAAAAAAGGGCACCAGCTTCTGACATGTTTGATTAAACTCTCTCACTTCCGCATTGACGAAACCATGATGATTTTATGGCCTTTTCCTTGGTGTCATGGTTTGGATATTTATCTGTAAAGGACAGAAACTCACTCAGTCAAATTGTTAAATAGTCTAACAGGGTGATTGGTGAGCCACAGCTGAACCCAGCATCCCTTTATACTAGACAGTTACAGCGGCTGGCTGGTTAGATTTTACTAAACAACTTTCACCCTTCGCATAGTGAATTTCAGTTTCCTCCTTCTGGATGAAGGTTTCTAGTCCCAAATTGCAGAACAAAAGCTAAAAACAGCTTTCCTCCAGCAGTCATCACTCAGATAAACAAATAGTTTTATTGTCCTACATAATACTGTGTGAATTCTTTATTATTATTTATTTATCTCATCATTGTGTTGTATTATGCTTATCTATTATGTGTGTTTGTTTTGAAAATGTGCATGTGAGGATGACTGACCCTTACTGGAGACCAAATCTACCTATGGGTACAAATAAAGTAACCTGAACCTGAACCCTGTGGCCAAAGAACCCACAATTCAAAAGAAAAAAAGGAGAGACTGTGTTTTGGGAAATTAAATACAATTATAGTGTTTTGGCAAGGCACATAAGCACACGCAACCAACCATGTTAATCCAGTTAAGCATCTATGGAAAGACCTGGCTTCTCAGCTGGGAGAAGGCAGCCAACAGAAGATTCATAAGAAATCAAAAGCTGTTAAATATAGAATAAAAACTCTGGATGCTAGTTACTTGATGGTTTTGTGTTTGTTAGTTTTACGTAATGCACTATAAGGAGAGATTTAGACACAGCCCTAATCATGTTTTTATTTGTCTTACAGGTCATACAAGCAGTCACTTGGCAGCTATTTTCACCCCAATGGCTGTTTTAGTCATTTTGGCCCTTGTGATCTTGTTCTGTCTCCGTCGTCCAAGAGATGAAACATATATAAGGCAAAGTAAGGTGTTTGCATCCAGGACATGTTCATTTTCTGATGTCTCTGTCAAACTTTGTGATTGAATCAATTCTGAGAAACAATAAACATTTAACATGAGAAGTCTGGAAATTACTGTGAATTCAGGGTTATCATACCCTTTGCAGATACATTCTTCTCTGTTTTTGCTAAGTAAGTCATGTTGAGTCATCACTGATGAACTGTGTGAACACACCAATTTTCTATTACTCATTACTTAATGTACTGTTTTTCAGCTATTGCAAAGCTCTGGAATGAGGTACAAATCTAATGGACTCTCATGTGTTTAAATACATTACACCCTTTGTCCTTTGTTTGTGCCAAGTTAATGGTCATGTTCTCCTGTAGGATGGGCGAGGTGCTTCTCACAAGTCAAAGGAGCCAACTCATCACTTCCCCAGGGACTCATTCAGTACAAAGCAGCAGCCCTCACCCCCTTCAGCAGCTAGTCTTGGTACAGCTGAGTAAAATGAAGACTTTTAATGTGAAATACTTGACTCACTTACATATAAAGATGACAGAAAAAAAAAACGGTTACTGTGTTACTCTTATGAGTCTGAGCTAGTTGTCCTAGTCTGTAGACTATAGGTTAATGCACCACTGCAGGTCGCTAAAAACGTCCTTTAATGTGTTCTCTTTGCTTGTTTTTCCTGTAGGTCCAGTCCATGTGCACAATCCAGGCACAGTCATCTTCAGCTTGCTCAGTCAGTTTACAGGCCAAGTTGGACCAACAACTGAAGGCGGGAAGACAGCTGAGAGAGCGAGAAGAGAGGAAGAAGATGAGAGAGACTGTCCTGTGTTTCATCCTGTATCTTCTCCTAGTATTCATCTCTCTGAAGAGGAGAGGAGTGGAGAGAACGACACCATTTTCTTCCCCTCGCAGGAGCAGGGAAAAGACTGCCACGTGTCGAAAGAGGAGGTACTATGATGCATCGTAAAAATCCCAGAAGACTTGTGTCCAAACTGACCAAAAAGGAGGAAATTATTAAACTGTGAAACCACAAATGAATGTGGATCATGTTCATCTTCCCTCAGCAAACTGTGGGGGTTCACTGCAGTGAGATTATTTCTGCAGGTTCTGGAAAACACTGCACATCAGAAACGTATTAAATCTTGGAAGAACAGCTGCAAGGTGGTCTTCTTGTAAGTTATATTTTTAGAAATCTTGTATATACTTTTAATAAGCTCCATTAGCTCAGTGTAAAATATCAAACTTGAATGTTTAAGGTTTTGTATTAATAGTAGGCATTTTAAGTAAAGTCACTTTTATTTTGAATTAAACACAAATAGAAGGAAGAAATGTATGCAAGCTATTGCAAAACATTCATATTTGATATTCATAAGCTGGCTGCAAAACTGCAGCTAACTGTATGTATAGACATATACAGCTCCGGAAAAAATTAAGAGACCACTGCAAAATTATCTGTTTCTCTGATTTTGCTATTTATAGGTATATGTTTGAGTAAAATGAACATTTTTATTTTATTCTATAAAC
>VUQI01005588.1:0-10124 GCA_015106735.1 Paratilapia polleni
GTGATGTAAGGCTTGGATGCAGCTGCTCGGCCATGGAAATCCATTCCATGAAGCTCTCTACACACTGTTCTTGAGCTAATCTGAAGGCCACATGAAGTTTGGAGTTCTGTAGCTATTGACTCCACAGAAAGTTGGCAACCTCTGCGCACTCTGTGCCTCAGCATCTTCTGACCCCGCTCTGTGGTTTTACGTGGCCTACCACTTTGTGGCTGAGTTGCTGTCGTTCCCAATTGCCTCCACTTTGTTATAATACCACTAAAAAGTGACTGTAGAATATTTAGTAGTGAGGAAATTTCACGACGGGACTTATTGCACAGGTGGCATCCTATCACGGTACCACGCTGGAATTCACTGAGCTCCTGAGAGCGACCCATTCTTTCACAAATGTTTGTAGAAGCAGTCTGCATGCCTAGGTGCTTGATTTTATACACCTGTGGCCATGAAAGTGATTGAAACACCTGAATTCAATGATTTGGATGGGTGAGTGAATACATTTGGCAATATAGTGTACCTTGAAGCCTCTTCTTTCTGCACATTACAGTGCATTTTATCACAGGTGATTCCTTTCTTACTCACAATGCATCTTGTATGACAGGGTGGGATGGTCCTCCTTAACAAAAGGAAGGAAGCAGCACTGGATGGTGTTTATTTCTAAGACTCTGCTTCAAAAATTGTCCAATTATGTCTGCTTCCTTGTTACATTTAAATATAGTACTCAGAGTGTACGGTAACAGGATAGTTAAACTTCAGATTCACTTGAAAAAACTGGGTTTAAATTCTTTAGTTAGAAAAGATGCGACTCTACATTCTCTTATTTCATTAGATGATTTTTATGGGTTGTATTTATGTAATCACTTTCATGCTGTATTTCTTTGTATTACATGTCTGTCAGTCTATACCAATCTTGAAGGGATCCCGCTCTTAATGAGACCACCTTTTTAAATAAAGTTTTGAATAATTCTAATTAGATTAACACCAATCTTCTGAGCTCAATATTGAAGAAGGAAATATTCTTTAAAAATGAACATAAGTCTCAGTCTGACCTTTAAACCATGCTCCTGGTTTGAACAGGGCCTTCTTCAGAGCGCTGTAAAGATGAAAGTTGAGTTTCTTGTATTCTGCGATATCATCCCTTACTCGAGGCAGCAGCACTAAATTGTAAAATCTCTGGGCCATTCGCTCTTTCAGATTGGATGAAAATATTCTTTAGGAAAAACATGGAAAAATACTTTATTATACTCACATTAGAATATCTGTAAAAAAAATTATTAGAATCACAAACCACATCAACTGGAAATTTACCTGGTTGCCTGGTAGATGGCAGCCGCAGTCCAGGAATCAGGATCAGTCAAATACAAAACCTGCTCCCAGTTTGAAAGAGCTGGGATTATTTTAAAAGCCTTTGGTAGTTTGCCGCTGCGGTATTTTGACAGAACCTGAAGCACAAGAGGCAAAATGACAACTATAAACACCTCTCCACTGACAAAAACACACCTGCTATACGTGCTGTGTCTACAAAATGTCCCACTGCTGTTCAGCTGGGTTGATATGAATGACTACTCGTGCCAGTCTGTGTATTTGTTATGCTTCTCCACTTATTATCTCAGGGTTTTCCTTTAATTTGTTCACATGCAGCGCATTTGAAGAAATCTTACCTTACTGACGCCGCTGTACACTTCTATTATTCTCGGGTCCAGCTGTGGCATTGGACACCCTGAAACCTCTGACATCACCGTTCCTACCTCCGTCTGCTTCTCTGTGATCTTCTCCATGATAATGTCGGCTAAGGTCCGTCTGTAAGAACCACAAAAAAAAACCAATGCTAAGTATCTAAAGAAGAAACATAGCGAATGCTAAGATTAACTCCAAATGATGCTGTATCTTACCTCACTGGTGGGTTTTTGTTCATGAACATCTCAATGGCCTTCTCATCTTCAGGGTCAATAATGATTTCTTTGTCATCCTCAACATCGCCGCCACCTGCTGCTCCCAGTGCAGGCCATTCTTCATCTGAGTCTGCATCCTGAGAATCAGGCCCTAAAGTATGATTACAGGAGAGATGGTTCATTAAAAAGTCGCACTGAGCTGCTTTGGGTGTAAATTTTTTAGTCAGGTGATGTCTCCTGATAAAGACAATCGCAAGAAAAGGTTTTACACAATCGTTTAACATGTGCACTTAGATGTATCTGTGTGAAAAACTCCTGTCCTTCAACAATCTATGTAGTTAAGTCTTCAAAGTAGCGTATAACTAAAAGTGATCTTCTTCAACTACAAACTACTCTTAATTTTAACGTCCCACTAACTAAAACCTCAACAGTAGAGTCTAATTAATTGTGACTAACTGGGTCTCGCCAGACTCCATTCAAATACCTGCCAATTTAATGAACAACATGACAACAATCCAACATTACCGAGAACAGTGACTGGTGCTTTCTTCTTCTCTGGTGCCAGCCCATATTCGGTCTGGAGTTCTTCTTGTTGAATCCGGGCTTGCTCTAAGATTTTCCGAGACAGACGCTCGTCCACGTACTTGTCCTCGCTTTCTTCCCGGCTGTCTCTGATCTTTACCCGGCCTTTGGCTCGGACAGTGTCCGCCTGCAGGATCTGGTCGGCTAGCGCCAGCGCGGTTCCGCTCTTCTCTCCTCCTCCACCTTTAGACCTCTTTACTTTCGGCATCGCTGCGGTTTTACTTAAACTGTAACTGTAGTGTCGATGATTTTGTTGGCATGTGCAGGCTACAGTGCAGACTTTACCAAACACTGTAAACAGTCACTGGTTCAACACGTGCGGAGGTCCAGCAAGAAGGAAGTGACGTAACGTACGCACGCAACATCCAGTTTTTTGTGACCACTTCAGAAAAATTTACTTTTTTTGTGTGTGTGTGTGAAGACTGTATTAATATCCAGCATCAGTAATTGTCAAGCATGTTTCTTGGCTACTTAAATTCTTCTGTGGTTTATTTTAACTTCACCGGAAGGTGTTTTTTGTTAACCCGGAAATACTCAAACACCGTACTACAAGTGAAGAGAGGCAAAACATAAATGGGTGTTACTTGGTAAGGTGTTTTTTAAGCTATATTTGATTTTTTTAAAAAACATTTTTAAACACATATTTCCTCAGTTCACACATAGCTTTATCTTCAGCATCCCACCTGTTTTTTTTCTTTCTCATTTAGCCTCGCAGCATCGCTTTGTTTCGTTCAACAATACTGATAACGTTACACGACCACAGTAACTCAAAAGAAAATGTAACGTGGCTCCTAAAGTCCTCCGTTTTCTGTCGTGTTGCTGTGCTTTGTGTCGTGCAGTGTGTGCCAGGTGCCTGTGGCGGAGGGGAAGAGCGTGCAGCAGACCGTGGACATGCTGCACAAAAAGCTGGAGCTGCTGGGTGCCGTGAAGCACGGCAGCTTCTGTGTGGACTGTGAGACTTATCATGCCACAGGAAATTCCAGCGGTAATATTTTGTTATCCACTTGCTCTTTGGACATTATAGTCAAAATTAATCTTTTACATTAACACAGTAGCTTTTCATCACCTAGGGTGACCAGGTGTCCCTCTCTTTTATCCGTTGCCCCACACACTGAGACAATGGCCCACAGTTTGATTGGCTCTAATTAAGTCAAAACTGTAAGGCAGTCATTTTTATTAAAAGGCTGCTGGCTTTTGCTGCCTGTGCTACCAAGGTGCAAGTCACCACAAAATCACAATAAGCTACACAGGTTTTGTGGGATATAATGAAAAAAAAAAAGAAAATGCAGCTAGACTAAAGACTCAAACTTCTAAAAACCGAGTGAAACTGGAAGGCGGTTTCAGAGAGGTTTTTTTTTGTTTAGTTTTGGTTTTTTGTTTTTTTTTTAGGTTTTTGTCAGTTTTGTCAGTCTTGCAAGAAACCTGTAGGTGAAAAAGGTGCACTGAAAGCTGAATAATGCTATAAAAAAACAGCAACTGAAACAATAGTTAAGAACGGTTTTAACATGAGTGTTGCATAAGGGTTACACTTAAGCTTCCTTTTATTTATCACTTTATTTACGTGATGTCCCATATTATCAGACACAAACACTGTTTGTTCTGCATTTAGTTTGTTGGGATCTAGTCACCCTGCACTTACCACGCTTAAGAGGGATTATTATTGCTTTAGTACTGCCCTTCGAGGTGTGGGAACATACCAGATACACAGTTTATTAAACACAACAAAAACCCCTGAATGCATTTTGTTTAAAGCAACTCAAATCCCTCCCTTCAAGCCAAAATGTTCCTGGAGACATGACAGTTATTTTCTCAACACCTACTTATCAGAGTTTCACTACACAATATTGTGGCCAGAAGTCTTTTTCTTCTTCTTCTTTTGGCTGCTCCCTTTAGGCGACGCCACAGTGGATCACCTGACTCTGTCTCACCCTATCCCTAGCATCCTCCTCTGTCACACCAACCCTCTGCATGTCCTCCTTCACTACTTCCATTAACCTTCTCTGTGGTCTTCCTCTTTTTCTGCCTGGCAGCTCCATCTTCAACATCCTTTGCCCATTATATCCACTATCCCACCTCTGCACGTGTCCAAACCATCTCAACCTTGCCTCTATCTTTGTGGCCAGAAGATTTATTTGTCAATAACGTGTGTCCCAACTTCCTTAGTGACAACAAATATGCAAACAATAAATCAATGGTCACTGTCATATAATAGCATTCTAACTAGAATTTGCTAATAATTATATGTACCTTGGCTTGTGCCTATATTGATATGATAGGCTGATTATTAGCCTATCAACAAATAGGCTGACATTCGGCCAATGTTTATCTCTTACTGTGAATCACTTTTGCGCTGGATAAATGTTCAAAGATGGTGTGAAGAGGAGCTGCAATATTTTAAAACAGCTCAGTTATTTGTTAATACAAAATTATTTGCTTCCATATCAAAAAGAGAGGAATAAATACCATCAAAAAACAGAATAAACAGCAAGAATTACTGGTCTCGGCTAACAAATTGTTATTTTTGACCAAGCATTTCATAATTGGTTCATCCCTATTATGTACATACACTGTTATGATGCTGGTGGCTAAATTGTATTATAAAGGTTTATCATGTTTTAGCAGTCTTTCCCCTTGAGTAAGTTGTAAGTAGCTACCTACACTAATTAAATCCAGTGGAATAAAAACTAGATATGTTCTATAGCAGACAGTGTCTCACAAAGTTGAAATTCTCAGTAAAATGTGAGGACTTCATGGCTGTACTTATACACAGTGCTTGATTCATTTCCTTACTTATCTCACCTGATGGTTAAGTGTTTCCTGTCTGTTATAGGTCAGCCCTCCAAGCTCTTATATGTGATGCACAACTCTGAAATCCCCCTGAGTTGCCTGGCTCTGTTTGAAGGGGGACCCTGCCTAATAGCAGATGCAAATTTTGACGTCCTCATGGTGAAGCTGAAAAGTCACTTCCAGAATGCCAAGGGACACAAGGTGGAGTGTCGCGGTTCAAGATACCGCTACTGCGACTTCTTGATAAAAGTTGGTACGGTGACAATGAGCTCCAGTGCCAGAGGGATATCAGTAGAGGTACGTACATGTGGTGTCATATCATCTGTTAGAGATGAGGTGCATTCTCTCTCTGTGAGGTACTAACTCTTGGTTTGTTCCCTCAGGTGGAATACTGCCCCTGTGTAGTTCCTGGGGACTGCTGGAACCTCATGAAGGAGTTCATGCAGTCCTTTCTTGGCCCCAGTGTCCCTGAACTGCCATCTGTGTTTGCTGCCAAACCTGAGGGACTTTTTGCACCAGCAGACTGCGTTGACACCATGACTCAGTACCTGGAGTTGTTCAACAAAGTGCGCAAACTGCAAATCCCTGGAAGTAATGTGCGCTGAGTCTGCAAGGAAGACATCTGGGGTTTTTTTTTTAATGTTTGTACAGATGTTGGTATATTTCTGGTCCTATGGATCAGCATGGTACCCAGCCATTTTGAAAGTTTGGGGTTTTATTACCATTTATGGAGCTTCATGTTTACATTAGACCCACCCACTTAATGAAAGCATCTTGTAATAAAGAGACCTAGTGAAGACAAGTAGTCAGAGTCTGAGAGAGTGTTCATACTGTGACATCGTTTTGATGGTGCATGTTTATCTGAGAGTAAAGACACAGTATTCATTGATTTCTTACTAGTTTATGTAGGGATGCACTGATATATCAGACAAACACTAGCCTTGTTGACCGCCATCAACCCATCTGATGACATTTATCGATGGGAGTGGTCACTGTTTATCTGTTGTGTTATCAGTTTTGTGCTGGCTAAATGTTTAAAGGTGGTGTGACAAGGAGCTGAAAGATTTTTTTTAAAGTTAACTTTTTTTTGTTTAATAAGATTTCTTTGTTTTCCCTGGCAGAAGGAGAGGAATAAATAAAATAAACATTGTCTATTGACCCAGAATTTCACAGTTGGTCTGTCCCTAGGTTTATGTTATTGGATTAGACTTCCAGTATTAGGTGGAGGCTAATAAGCCAGGGTTGGGTTTTAATGTGTAATAAAGTTACACAGGAAACGCTTTATTGAATTACACAGAAGACTCTGTGCAGAGACCGTTACAGTCACAGTAAGTTAGAATGTTTATTGTTGAATGAAAAATAAGTTTAGATCATTGATTGTTTTAGTCACTTTTCAAGCAAAAATATTTTTTAAAAACTTGAGGACTTAATGACTATCTTATGTAACAGTATTAAAAAAATTCAGTTCAATTTAATCTGTAATAATCTGCAGAGTAATCTATAATGAAAAAAGATGTAGTCATTTCTCACTTATGCTTGACAACCATGAGACTCTTTTACTGGCGCTTTTAATGTGTTACAGCAGGAAAAAGGGAAAAGTACACATAACATGAACAATAACTTGGTTTTGTTTAAAAGGTGAGCAGCATGTACACTGTCACAAAAGACATTTTGACATTTAGGAGCACGATAACCACACATTTGTAGAAACGGTAATGCTGGCTTCTTTTTTTTTTAAAATCCCAATTAACTGTCCTAGTACAGTACCGTGCAAAAATCTCGAGCCACCCCTCATTTCTTTGTATGTTGCTAGGAAAATGGGAAATAGGTGCAACAATTTATTTAAATGTGCAAAAATACATGGAAATGCAAAGTTTGTACAAATCTAACGAGCTTGAAAGTCAATATTTGGTATGACCACCTTTATTCTTCAACACAGCCTGAACTCTCTTAGGAAGCTTTCTTGTAATTTCTTTAAGAACTCTTCAGGAATAGTTCTCCAGGCTTCTTGAAGGACATTCAAAGCTCTTCTTTGGATGTTGGCTGCCTTTTGTTCTGTTCTCTGTCAAGATGATCCCACACTGCTTCAATAATGTTGAGGTCCGGGCTCTGAGGAGGCCAGTCCATGACTGATAGTGTTACATTGTGTGTTCTTCTATCCAGGTATGCTTGTACTGCATTGGCAGTGTGTTTGGGATCATTGTCATGCTGAAAAATGAAGGTGTTGCCAATCAGGCACTTTCCAGATGGTATTGCATGTTGCATGTTGGATCAAAATCTGATGGAACTTTTCTGTGTTCATAATTCCATCAATTTTGACAAGATCTCCAACACCACTGGCTGAAATGCAGCCACAAACCATGGCAGAGCCTCCACCGTGTTTTACAGATGGCTGTAGACACTCACTGTTGTACCTCTCTCCTGACCTCCTCCGTAAATACTGATGACGATTTGAACCAAAACTTTCAAATCTGGATTCATCACACCTGTAGCCACTGATTTTGAGTCCAGTTCTTGTGTAATTTGGCATACCTCAGCCTTTTCTCCCTGTTTCTCTTCCTTAAGAATGGCTTCTTGACAGCCACCCTTCCACTGTGACCCTTTTTGAGGAGGCTTCAGTGAAGGTCCTGTGTCAGGTCATTGCTGGATTTTTTTCCCCGTTTCCTGTGAAAATGACTTTCAGATACTGTTCATCTGCTGCAGACAGTTTTTTAGGCCTGTCACTTCTTCATTTCTCTCCACTTGTCCACTTTCCTCAAATGTTTTAAGGACACACTGCACACTATGCCAATATATGCCAGGTTTTTGGGAATCACCTTGTTGGTGTAGAAATACTATTTTATGCCTGTCAGACTGTTATCTTTTGTAGTTTCAACTAAAGAAATGGGAACAAATTATGTGTTTTGTGACAGGCTGCTGCTAACAAAGTGCCTGAAGATACAAGTTAAAATTGGTTCTTTGCTAAGTTGTCTGTTATGTATAGACACAACACTGGTTCATCCCTTGCGTTAGGTGCCTTTTTTTATGCTTGAATGATTCATAGGTCAGTGTTAAGGGGCTTAACAAGCAAACAAACAAAAAAACATTCCCCTGAAAATGGTCAGGTACAAGGACTGGACTGAAAATGGATGAAAAAGCAGCCAATGTCCAAAGAAAAACTTTGAAAGACCTTGAGAAAGCCTGGAGAACTATTGCTCAAGACCACTTTAAAAGATACAAGAAAGTCTGGCTGCTTGGAAGGAAAATATAAAGAAATGAGGAATGGCTCAAAACCTGTATTGTAAGTCACGACAATGGCCAAATTCAATTCAGTCATTGTTAATTTTATTATTTATACTTGTATTTTTCCTACTCTCACATGACTTGTCAAAGTCTTTGTAAACAGGACCTGTGATAAAAGGTTCAACATGAACCATGCAACAGTTGCAACAAAAATAAGAGGATGTGCAAAACCATACATCTCTGACAAAGTGTGTAATCTGGCAATGTAAGGATCCTGGATATGCAATGCCTGTTGAATAGCATCACTAATAATTATCCACAACTGTAATATATAAAGCTAATAAAACTGGCCTGACTTCTTTTTAGGACTCCTAGTGGAGTGCATTAAAAATGTCAACTAAACCTGGGCATGGGTGAGCTCTCCTAAACAAACAAAAGGATTTCAAATGCACTCCTGCTGAATAATGAGTGTGAAAGTTCAAATCTCTGACTATATCTGAGATTTACTGTCACAAATGTTCAAAAGTGGGTTTCCACTTTGTCTGATAGAGTTCAGAAACCTCTCACTTTAAAACTCATGAAAACTTTCCCTCAACACTGCACATTTCTTCCAGATAACAGCTTTTTATTTGTTTGTTTGTTTGAACTTAAATGACAGTGATTTGCACGGACAGAGGCCAAGTGTACATTTGGAAAGAAGTCCCTCACCATGACAGCTCCTGAAGGAGATGCGGCTAATACTGCGCTTAAACCTACACACACCCCAGGTGCATTTTACCAGATTAACACAAAGCAGCTGACACATGGCGCGCACGGGGTTTAACGGGGACACCGGGGTCACGGGTAGCACTTGTCCTCTTAGCCCGGTTTGCAGACCAGCCTCGGTTATTGTTCCATGTGGCCGCGGTGGGTGGACGGACGGACGGTCCATCCTGCTGCCTGTTGTTCAATCCTTCCGCCAATGAGAGCCCGGCTGCCGCTCAGCCCCAGTCCAATGAGAGCGGCAGGGTCTGGGCTCGGATCGAGAGTTGGGTTGTTCAATCTGCGAGGAGGACAACAAGCAGCTCTGAGTGTACCGGATGGATGGATGCTGGCGATGGTAACGTTACCCAGCTTTACCATTATCGGATGTTGCAAATGTAGTGAGGAGCACAGATGAGGCCGAGCGCTGCTTGTTGGCGCGTTTCAGCAGCCGGCTTTCTGCGGTGAAAGAACCGGGGAGTTTTTAAATGATTAACGGCGCAGTTTGCTAGCGAGCTACAGTTAACGTTAGCGACCGACAGCAGCCGATAGGTTAACTTCGATTGTCCTCAACAAATGCGTTAGCCGCGTAGCTAACGCTAGCCACTGTGGCGAGCCAATAACACAAATGTTAGCTGCTTGGTGCCAAGCGAATAATCTGTGCTTAACTAAGTGCGTTATCAGGCGAGGCACAGCAAAAGGGGCCAAGCAGCGCCAAACCTGTGCACAGCCGCTGTGGCTAACGATTAGCGGCGGCAGCTAACTTACTGCCCGCTGGGCTGTCTCAGACCAACAAAGTTGTTGGATGTTCCTGGAGAGTCGCTCTCTGACTGTTCTTTGTTCTGGCTCAACATGGTGATGGTGGGGTAGCCTAGCATGGCTGGTTAAGAGCCAGTCTGTCTGAGC
>VUQI01005588.1:10144-27101 GCA_015106735.1 Paratilapia polleni
ACATCCATATAAAAAAAAAAAAAAAAAAAGCAAAAAAAACCAAAAAACAAAACATGGACAGACACAGTGGAGATGTTATAACATTTGTGAATATCGCATGCAGATGTAGACGGTTAACATGCAGCATGCAACGTAGCATAGCATGCAACTAATAAAAACCAGTTGCGCCGACCTGAAAGTTGATGAGGTCTTTATTTATTTTTATTGTTTTAAAAGTAGTGGATCATTTACACAAAGAGATAAACAAACAGAAGAGGAGAATGGTGTAGCACAGCGCTGGTGCTGGTGAGGTACATAATTACATGAATTAACAACATAACATTTAAATGTGCAGACAGACACTCGTGTCATAATTTCTGCACGAAAGCCCAGCTTATAATGTTGTCCCTGATTACATGATCACGTTAATTTCTTAAAGAATCAGAGCAGCATCACAGTCATGTTGTGTTTCATTTTTTTTTTATTTATAACTCCTGTAGCCATCAGTTATTTGTAATGTTTACTCACACAAACCTCAACCCAGGTTTACATTCAGTGTCACAATGGGAGAAGGATTCCCACAATAAAGCCTGTGTCCTGTGTTGTTTGCTCATTATATTTTGAATGAAAGCAAACTTAAACAGTGAGACTTTGTTTTGTTAAGAAGTTTTGTGGTCACATGTTTTCAGGGTCTCATTTTCTTTTCTTTTGTTTGTTTTTTTAATGAGTAGAAACTTCTTTTTTTTTAAAAGTGTGATTTTGAGAATTTCCTAAATGCTGTGTGTTCATGATGTGGAGAAGTGTGTAATTTATTGGTGTTGTTTGGAAAGGGTTGCACCGTGTGTTTTTCATTGCAGCTTTCGCCCCTGTTTCTCAGACTCTCTCTGTAGGTGCTGGCGGTGACGGTGGGCTTGGGTGATCAAGCTGAACTGTCCTGTTGAGTTCTCTGCAGATGTTGTGATGTGTTGTCCCAAATTCGATCACAAAAACTACTTTTACAGTTAGTATACCTTTTTATTTTTTGACACTTTCTGTACACTACGGTGTGTGCATGCTCATTCATTAGAAGAAGAATAAAAAGCACAGGACTCAGTGATCAGCTCTTGATCTTACTTTATTTTTTTCCCCGTAGAATGAGTTGCTGTTTGGCTACGGGACGTGTGTCCTATCACTGAGGCCACATGTGTATCTGGAGCGATGGATCGTTGTAAGCACGTGGGACGCCTTCGTCTAGGCCAAGACCATTCGATCCTTAATCCACAAAAATGGCACTGTGTCGACTGCAGCACCACCGATTCGGTGTGGGCCTGCCTCAAGTGCTCCCACGTGGCCTGTGGACGTTTCATGGAGGAGCACTCACTCAAACACTTTCAGGAGTCGCACCATCCACTGGCTATGGAGGTGCGAGAGTTGGATGTTTTCTGCTTTGCCTGTGGAGACTATGTACTCAACGATAATGCAGAGGGTGACCTCAAACTCCTCAGAGGGGCGCTCTCTACTGTTCGGTGCCCAGGTAGGCGCTCGCTGCGCTCGTCAACTGGGGGGGAGTGTACCCCCTGGGTTGGGGAAGGTGGGCCGCAGCCTGCCATGCAGCTGGCCTTGCGGCACAGGAGGAAAGCGCTCCTGGGGAAGATGCTCCAGATGTGGATCAGCAAACATCAGGAGCTCCAGAATCAGCGTAAAGAGAAACTTGAGGAAGCTAGAAGACAAAAGAAAGAGGTAAAAAAGAGACTCATGGAGGAACTTGGCAATGTTCCTCCCAGAAAGAGCGCTAGGCTTCTTACTCAGGCGCCACGTTCAACCATCACACTCATTCCTCGCAAATTTCGCGACCCTCCAGAACGCCTACCTCCTCCTCCCCCCAAGAAGCCTTCCCTTTTAACCCTGTCCCGCAAGACTTCTCAGAATGGCAGAGCTGCTAAACTGAGGCGATACTACTCCACACATACAGTCACGCGACGGAGACTCGCTCCAGGTGTCACTGGTCTGCGCAATTTGGGGAACACATGCTACATGAACTCAATATTGCAAGTGCTGAGCCACCTGCAGAAATTCAGGGAGTGTTTTCTCACTTTGGACCTGTGTGAGACTGAGGAGCTACTGGCCAAGACCCACTCCCAGGGCATGAAGGGGGTGACAGGAGGTGTAGTCAGCAGTGGTAACACAGCACTGGCAGAATACCCTCTTGGACGCATGGGGAAGGCGGGCTGTTGGAATTTGCCTGTGGGCAAAAAGGAAAGCGTCTCGCCTTCTCCTCGCTGCTCCACCCGCCAGCAGATGTCTCTCTGCCATGAGTTGCATACACTTTTCAGGGTCATGTGGTCAGGCCGGTGGTCTTTGGTATCTCCCTTTGCCATGCTGCACTCTGTGTGGAACCTCATCCCAGCTTTCCGTGGATACGACCAGCAGGACGCCCAGGAGTTCTTGTGCGAGCTGCTGGACAAGGTGCAGCAGGAGCTGGACACAGAGGGGTCCAAACGACGGATAGTTATCCCCATCACAAAGAGGAAACTATCCAAGCAAGTGCTAAAGGTTCTTAACACCATTTTTCATGGGCAGC
This sequence comes from Paratilapia polleni, assembly GCA_015106735.1. NCBI lineage: Eukaryota > Metazoa > Chordata > Actinopteri > Cichliformes > Cichlidae > Paratilapia > Paratilapia polleni. The sequence goes on from VUQI01005588.1 coordinate 12,684, forward strand.
TACTCAGCCAGGTGAGACTTTTAGTTTTGTGGTGATGTATTTAAAGTGTGATTGTCTCGGCCCAAATTTTAACCATATTCAATGTTAAACGGGCAGCACATGAATTAGTGTTGTCTTATGTATTGCATGTTCTGTTTGTATAATTGTTTTTTCTTTTTTGCTTCCCATGTCTACATATATTTACGAAGCTCCGGACTGATACCAACATTTAAACAATATATTTTCTGTGTTTTTATTTATTTATTTATTGATTGCTTTTGTTGTTATTTATTTCCCCTTTGAGCCAGAGAAACAAAATCTGATAATAAGTAAATACTACATAGTAATTATTAAATAACAAAATAATAACTGACGCATTTCAGAAGCAGAGCATTTACTCTGCATGGCATCTTTTATTTTGAAAACTGACCAGATTCTTTATTCCGTTCCTGGGTCTGACTTCCTGCCCTCTTTATCTTTTTTAGGCAGCTGGACATGGCTTCGTGTTTTTTGTTTGTTTGTTTGTTGTTGTTTTTTAAATTGACCTGGTGGTTTTTTTTTAGTGACACAGAGTGTTGCTGCTGGGTTGCTTCTGAAAACCATGCTATTGCTAAAACATGATATTTAACATCAGTAAATATCAGACGCCGATACCAGTCGATACCAATTTTCAGCGGATATTTTGATTCATCTGTACTTGAAGCCATTGACCGTGAGAAGTGAGAGAAATCAAAGACTTATTTAAATTGTTCTAATGCTAGATTATTTCTAAATTACAGATCCACATAAAACTGGTGGGGTTGGCAACATGTTTTTGGTGTCATTAAACAAACAAACAAAAAAAATCATAACTAGGCTCTCGTATCTGTTCGGCTCTGTTTTCAGGCTTTAGAAAATCTAACCAGTGATAGCAGACTTTGACCAATCACAGGTGAAGGTCAGGAGTTTTGTGATAAAAAGGAGGGGGAAAAAAATCAGCATTAAAAAATAAGATGGAGAGACACAATGGGTTCAGAAGAGAGCTATTGTCTGAGAGAGCAGAGTAAAGCCAAAAGTCCGTATTGAGTTTTAGCATGTATGAAGAACATAAGCCTGTGGCGGGAGGGACTTAGAAGAGGGAAGAGAGAGCTGCAGGATCTTAACAGTGTATTTTGTAATTCTGGCAAATATTTTTGTTTTATTTATTAAATTATTATTTATTTATTTGCCTTTTCCAGACTTCTGCTAAAAACCAGACTCACAACAACAAGACAACAAGAGTCATCAAAAGCTTCACCTTTTCTTCTCTTCCTTCTCCTCTTCTGTGTGTGTGTGTTTGTTTTAGGTGACATGTCTGTCCTGTAAGCACAAGTCTAACACAGTAGAGCCATTCTGGGATTTGTCTTTGGAGTTTCCAGAGCGATACCACAGCATAGACAAAGGCTCAGGCTCTACGGCTTACCAGCGTAGCTGCACCCTCACTGAGATGCTGTCCAAGTTTACAGAGATGGAGGCTCTTGAAGGCAGCATCTACGCCTGTAACCACTGCAACAGTCAGTACAATGTTTAATGCAATACAGACCAAACTCATTTTAAATTCATTAGCTGATAAGACTCCTTCTAAAGCTCGAGCTGGATAAATCTGGATTAATTCAGGATATCTACCTATTATATAACAACTTAAATACATTACATTTTAGATTAAACTCTTTATCAAGTCTAATATTTCGATTAGTAATTCAATTATTTTCTCGGTTCTTACCTTTGCAAATTAAGTTTCATCAGAAGGGAAATTAGAAAATAAATACAAAATGCACTGATGCCCACAGAATGGAATGTCATGAATTTGGCTTTAAATAAACTGACTTTTAAATATATAAATAAATGTCCGCAATAGAACTTAAAGGCACAACTTGAAATGAAACTGTCCTGAAAAATTCATTTTAAATTATTTATTCATGTTTTATAAATGATGCCTTAGTGAGGATTTAGCATTCAGTTTTCCTTGTGAGTTTCCGGCATTGGCACTTCTACAAGTGACTGAGTAGAAAGTCAGGACAGTGAAGAGCATGAAGTCCTTTTCAGACCTGAACTTCTTTCTGTTAATCTGACGGCATCTGAACCTGTCGGCTTCATGTCCGAATGCACACCCCGGTCGCCATTTAGAAAAAGTTGCCGTATCAATTTTATTAGATCAGACCTAGTAACATTAGGTCTGACAACAACCACATGTGTGTGCTGTCACATTAACAGAGAGTCACAGGATTATTCCCTAAACAGCAAAAACAGGAGAGAAAAAAAAAACATTTTGTGTGCATCTCAGACTAACTCACAGAAGACTCAAAGTCACTTCTTTATGTAAAAAAACTGTTACACACACTCACCGGCCACTTTATTGTTCAACTGCTCCTTAACGCAAATGTCAGCCAATCACATGGGAGCAACTCAATGCATTTTAGGCATGTAGACAAGGTCAAGTCGACCTGCTGACGTTCAAACTGAGCATCAGAATGGGGAAGAAAGGTGATTTTGAATGTGGCATGGTTGATGGTGCCAGATGGGCTGGTCTGAGTATTTCAGAAACTGCTGATCTGCAGGGATTTTCCCACACAACCATTTCTAGGGTTTACAGAGAATGGTCCGAAAAAGAGAAAATATCAAGTGAGCAGCAGTTCTCTGGGTGAAAATGCCTTGTTGAGGTCAGAGGTCAGAGGAGAATGGCCAGACTGCTTTGAGTTGAGAGGAAGGCAACTGTAACTCAAATAACCACTCCTTAGAACCAGGTATGCAGAAGAGCATCTCTGAATGTTGAACTTTGAAGCAGATGGGCTACAGCAACAGAAGACCACACTGGGTGCCACTCCTGTCAGCTAAGAACAGAAAACTGAGGCTACAGTTCACACGGGCTCACCTAAATTGGACAATAGAAGGTTGGAAAAATGTCGCCTGGTCCGATGAGTCTCGATTTCTGCTGCAACATCCAGATGGTAGGGTCAGAATTTGGCATAAAAACATGAAAGCGTGGATCCATTCTGCCTTGTATCAATGATTCAGACTGGCGGTGGTGTATTGGTGATAGGGATATTTTCTTGGCCCATTACTACCAATTGAGCATCATTTAAATGCCACAGCCTACCTGTGTGTTGCTGACCATGTCCATCCCTTTATGACCACAGTGGACCCATCTTCTGATGGCTGCTTCCAGCAGGATAAGGTCAGAGCATCTCAATCTGGTGTCTTGAACATGACAATGAGTTCACTGTACTCAAATGGCCTCCACAGTCACCAGATCTCAATCCAACAGAGCATCTTTGGGATGTGGTGGAACGGGAGATTCACATCATGGATGTGCAGGTGACAAATCTGCAGCAATTGTGGGATGTTGTCATGTCAACATGGACCAAAATCTCAGAGAAATGTTTCCAGCACCTGGTTGAATCTATGCCATGATGAAGTAAAGCAGTCCTGAAGGCAAAAATGGGGTCCAATCCGGAACCAGCAAGGTGTACCTAATAAAGTGGCTAGTGAATGTGTAATTAAACAGGATTTTTTCTTTTCTGAACTCGTACAAAAATGAACATCAGGCGTTTTCAACATTTCAGCACCAACACTTGTCTATAATTATCACAGCGAGTGCAGAAGTGACCATTCATATGCAGACCTCTCCGAAATCACCCAGCACCTTTAAGATTTCCCACATTCACTCTGAGTCTGTAAATGGTCACATTAACACATCTCATCAGTAATGAAAATAATCACAAAAAAGTTAACAGAAGCAAAAGTTAGATTGTTGCTTTTACATCCAAGGCACAACAACAGTAACTACATTAATAACTTATAAGTTATTCCCGACGTGGAGACAGGATCCATCAGGATCTAACAGTCGTTTATAAGCTACAGTGATACGTTTAATAAAGTGTGAATTATTGTGATCCCATATTAAACAAGGCTCTTTCTAATTATCAAAGAAAGTATCAGTCATCTATTATATGTCACTTAATGTACTCAGATTTCACACATGGTACATTATATCACAGTAGTACTGTGGCTCATAACGTCAGTGTTGTGGGTGTTTCTGAATGAAGCTGTGAGGAAAATTAATGTAAAAGTGACCTTTACCTGAATGCCTTTAACAGATTAATGAAGCCAACAATGTTACGTATTCTGTGTCTAAGAAGGGCTTTAATCTGCTGTTGACAGCTCCGGCGGAGGCAGTGACTTAAAAAAAAAATAGGCTGGCAGCCTTTAAGAAAGCCACGCATGTTCACAAAGCCTGATAGATTGTAAGAAAGTGTCACTTCTGCAGGAAAACAAAGCCTCACATCAGTGACTTACCATCTTGTTGTTTTATGGTTTCAGAAAGAAGACGGAAATCATCCCACAAACCCTTAGTTCTGTCAGAAGCATGTAAGCAGCTTCTGATCTACCGTTTACCTCAGGTTCTCCGGCTGCACCTCAAACGCTTCAGGCAAGTTTCTTTAAAGGCTGGTGTATTTTTTTTTGTACTTCCAAACCAAGTGTCTAAGCATTAAAGAAAATCAGGACTTCCTGTAGTTTTGATCTTGTGTTTTTGTTGCTGAAAACAGAGTGCTCAAGATTTGCTTTGTGGTCTGTTTTTTTTTTTTTTTTTTTTGTAACATGAGGCTTGTGAAGTGTAGCAACACTAACTAGAGCCTGTTGTCTGGCAGATGGTCGGGGCGGAACCACAGGGAGAAAATCGGCGTCCATGTGGCCTTTGACCAGGTTCTGAACATCAAACCATACTGCTGCACAGGCTCAGGTCACTCTGTCCACAGAGGAGGCTATACCTACGATCTGTCTGCTGTAGTTATGCATCACGGCAAAGGCTTCGGCTCAGGGCACTACACCGCATACTGCTACAATACAGAAGGAGGTGAGGAAAAGGGCACAGCATCCTGTGATTTAATGTGCACATGTTCTGTTGTGTTTTTAACATATTTTTTTGAATCTCACTATCCTCAGGTTTCTGGGTCCACTGTAATGACTCTGAGATGAAGGTTTGCAGTGTGGAGGAAGTGTGCAACACTCAGGCCTATATTCTGTTCTATACCCAGAGGTCCGCCTAGGTACCTCTCGCTGTGATGATGACCTGTATACGGCAACTTGAGGCTGCATTTATGAAAACGTTCTCTGATGTTTTCCCAGATGTCACTACATTTTAGCAGCGTAATCCAGATAAGAAAGATAATAGCGGTGAGTAATGTCGTAGACTGTAAACCTGAACGGAGAACAGAAAGCTCTGGGTTTTATGTCTGACTTTCACTAAACAAGAAAACCTTTTCGTAAATGAAGCCACAGGTTTCTCAGCCTGTAGGACCAGCGTATTGATTCCTGGCCTGAAGACTGTGGGAGCAGGTCGGACTCTGTCCTGCCGAACACCGACAACAATCAGGCTCATGTCTGTTGAGTCTGGGAACAACCAGGCGCTCTCCTGAGACAGCATTTTACATTGAAAGGCAACACGGATTCTGGACTTTGGAACATTTTGCCACAGTAATGTTGATGATGTGCATTTTATATGGAACTGTGCATTTGATCTTGTGCGCTGAGTATTATAAAAGGTACACATTTTAACATTACGTAGTTCCACAAGAAATCCAGCGATCAGACTGAAGTCCAAAGTCGGTGTTGCCTTCTCTTCAGCTTTTTTAATTATTGTGAAATGTCAGTTATGGAAACTTTTAATACTCACCCCTATGTCATTTGTATTTCATCACGTCCTCTCCTCAGATGTACTGCTGTGACTGGATACTGTGTCTTAGGCTCAAGGCTCTCAGTGAACATGAATAGTTTTTGTTTTAGTTTATTTTGTAGTCACTCTGTTCCATGAAAAGAAGCAAAACGTACGAGTTTCTGACACTTGATTGATGTTGAGGGAAGCTGCACTTTTAACGAGGAGCTGGTCCTGTCGTTCCTATCTTCGGCTCCAGTAACATCTTGAAATGGCAGCTCCTCCTGTGGTTAGACCGGTCTGAGCCTGTGTTGGACACATCACACCTCTGTTTAACCTGCAGGAGACGGGAAGCAAGTTAAAGGGCAGATACTGAAGAATGTGTTTTTGGCAGACTTGGGATACCCATTTTTGAGTTGAGCACCTGAAAGCAATATATTGTACATCTTGCATCTTGACAGGAAATTAAGAAAATCAGGAATTCTTCTGCTTGTTATATACAATGTTTTTTTTTTTTTGTTTGTTTTTTTCTACTCTGCTGTTTCTATCGAGGTCTTTAGATTTTGCTAGGTAATCAAGAAAAACAGTTGTGTTTGATACGAGTCAAATGCAAAATACATTTGTGAACTCTGTGACAGTTGGAACAATCTAATGACGATGAATGTCTTACTTTTTAGTGGTCAGGTGTGGCCATGCCACCGGCTCTGATCCCCTTGAGTTCTGTCTTGTACTGTAAGAATACCTGTCATAAATGTAATGGTCATATGGGTTTTGCCTGACAGTAATTATTAAAAAGACAAAACAAATTTGACATGGTTTGGTTGTTTTTGTTTTCGGAGCGAATGGTTTTTCGTTCTCAAACATGAGTGGTGATTCTGATAAATAAGACGGCTTCATTCAGGTTATGAGCAGCTTCACAAATTTAGCTTCATGACTGAGCTGAGAGAGTAAAGTAGAACTGAAATAATCAGGTTAGCAGATGGATACACAACTGATCTAACCTCTAATGCTTTCTTTGAAATGCAAAGATGCTGCTTATGATCAAATGTAAATCTCTTTCTTGTTTTACCAGTAAACTGATCAGGGGTGTGTCCGGGGGGGGGGCATAGGGTGGAACCAGCCCCCATGAAATACGAGTTTGGATAGGATAGTAGTATGATTTATTCTAGCATTCTACTGAAGTACAGGTTTACTCCATACCATTTATTTTGAAGCTTTGGTAACTTATTATTTTGCAGATTAATTGCATTATTCTACATCAAGCTACATCAAGTTATATATAAGTAATTAAAATCATCAACAGCTGCAACATTAAAGAGATATATACCCATCAATAAATCACAAATATAAGGTATGATTAATGCAACTTGTGCACTGTTAAGCTACTTAAGTAGGATAAATGGGAGGGTTGCTTCAGCAAGGGCATCCAGTGTGAAAACTACCAAATCACGAGGATGCATCCGCTGTGGTGAACCCTTGGGAAACTAGGGAGCAGCCGAAAGCAGGATTATAACTTTTACTTAAGTAAAAAGTCTAAGTACCTTTTTCCACTTTGCAAAACAGTTGAATCAAAATGATGTTTAAACTCTTGCGTAGCACCACTTTTCACTAAATCTGTAAGAGGACACGGGGCAGCACATGAGCCTGAAAATCATGCCCAATGTTTTCTACGCCAATTTTCTACAGTGATTTTATTTTTTAAATAAATAAAAATGCATCCTTGGTTCAGTTCACTCTGGAGTTCAGCTGCTGCAGCCTTATCATCTTTGGTGTGACCATGAGCTTATGGTGTCCACTGTTAATGTTAGAAATGATACCGCTGTGATAATGTCAGCCTTTCTTTTGCTAAATATCATGCTAAGCTATTGCAACAGTAGCAGAAAACAGTGAAGTCATAAACTCAGCAGCTGACATTCAGTGCAATATCATCTCATGTTAGCATTTGTATCTGCAGGAGCTGCTTTTTGAACAAAGTGACACTGAGGAGGTGAGAGATTTTAAACTGTAGCTACAAAGGTAGCTTTGGGCTTTCAGGTGAAACTAGGGTCCAGGGCTGTGGTCATGATGGTAACTGAAACAAGCACTTTGCTGCTGAACTATTTAGCCTAAAGTCAGTCATGTGTGTAATACAGATTAATGTTGGCTGAGTGATGGTGTTTATTTTATAGTACTAAATGATGCTCAGACTTTTAAAGAATTTTTATTTAAGCACATTTTCTAATTGAAGACTCTTAAAAACCTTTTAAATTGTTTATACACTATAGCAGGTCTTGATAATAGTTAACACATTTTTACTAATGTTTTAAAGAGCAGCAATAAAACAGTTATAACATTTTGGTTTTGTCGGGTTGCAAACAATCCATTTTGCTAGTGTTTGTCCCTTCTAGATGCCAATAATAATAATAATAATAATGCAGTTCATAATCAACAAATGCTCTAAAGTAGACCTGTTATTCTTTTACTTATTTTCTATCATATGCATACTGTTACAGTGGTGGATACTCATAGCAAACATGGCTAAAATTTAAAGTTCTTTAAGCCAAAGGTTTGGGCTTAGACTGCTCTAAATGCTTAGTGTAAGGCCGTCTTTTCTGCTCTTGGGTCTGTGTGATGTCAGTGAGAGTCTAAAGAGGCTTGTTGTACACAGAGGGGCTGCACCAGGGCCCAGTATAAGATAAACTGTGAATCATGCTCAGTCCAAGAAGAAAATATAAAGCTGGGAATTAGCAGAATAAGTCCCCTTTTATACATTACTAATAAGCGAGTTTTGTCCACATCCTCTGCAGCAGGTTAGTAGGTATCAGGACCAATCAGCTAATTGGATTTTTCACACCCTGACAGCCCCAAAATTGCCCTTATTCATAGCTTATATTGGACTTTTATGGAAGATTTATGTCACTTTGGTGGTATGTGACGGTAAAGGGCAGACCCAAAGGTTGGCAAGGTTCAGCACAGATCAAAGTTTAACCATCTCTCTGGCCTGCCCCACACAGCCAAAGGTCACGTCCGTTAGATGGTTATGCACATACTCAGAACTGGAGCTTTATCCAGTAACTACTGCATTTTTCATGCTTCTCACGCATACACATTGTAACAGCAGAACCACTCATTTATCTGTAATAATCTTATGATCTTTATAAACAATTAAAAGAGAATAAATTTAACAATGTTTACATGATAGTCATGCCTGCATAAGCAAATTGTAAAAATGAATGAGCAGAAAATAATCACTACTTGGCATACATTCTTCTACCTCACCTGGTTTTAAATGTTTTCAGCCCAGAATAAAGGACGATGAGGAGATAATTCAAGGTCAGCCTAATATATGAAATCATTTATTTCTTACATCATTTAATAAAACAGCAATAATTCTTTTTTGCAAACTGGATATAAACTTTGAACATGCCAGTTAATTTGACACTGTGGATAGTAGCAGTTCTACGATAGATATTATGAAATGCATTTGTGGACAGAACAGATTATACATTGTTGAATCAGTATGGTGAGCTGTAGCAAATTTATTTTTAAACTATTCATTCAGTTGTAAGAAAAAAGAAGAAAAGAAAGAAAAGCACTGCTTCAACACCAGAACAGAATGTGAAACAAACCAGGAATGACACCGAGTGGAGATACAACATATCTGCACTGTAATTCTGACACCAAAATGGCAGTTATAGAAGATTCAGTCTGTCAGTAATGAAATGTTAACTCATGCCAGCTAGATGCATCTCAGTGCACATATGAGGACATGCATGAGCACATAACATTCATGAAAAAAAACCTTGTTCCTCTTAAATATACATTAGCTTCAACATGAAGATTACAGCAAACATGATCAGCATTTTACAGTCGGTAGAAGTTGCTCTTGTCTTCGTAATTAATGTATCATAAATAATTAGAAAAAGACCAAAGATTTCTTGCAAGAAACTCAGTTTTTGGTGACAGCAATGCAATCAATGATTGGTCATCAGTGCTAGTATATTTGGATGAGATGGGATGGTGTCTTTTGTAACTTGGCAAGCAGAGAATTTCAGTTCTTTTGGTCTGTAAACACCTCTCAGCACTCCCTGTAGGCCGGATCTTGTCAACTCCTCGACTAAAAAGTGCCATGTTTTGTTCTCTCAAACTCCACCTTTAAACTCAAAGGGAACAAGTGCAGCAGCTTTCATTTTGTTTCTGTCTCTGGGTCCTTCAGTGATGGCGACTGAGGTGGAATCAGCCAGTGAAACTCTGCTCTCGTCCCCTCTGGAGTCTCTCGCGGGAAGCTTAGCTGGGCAGCAGCCACAGCTCCACAAAATCCCATTGCTTCCAGAGCACGAACAGCAGCAAGGTCAGCAGGACGGTGGTAGCTACGCGGGCCCGGGTCTTCATCAGCGGGGTGATGAAGTTGGCCAAAGTGGAGACAAAGACCAGCAGCACGGCCATGAGTGCCAGGATGACGTTGATGAGTTTTCCCAGCAGAGCTCGAGCATTGGCGTTCTCCACTCCTTCTAACTGCACAACCTGCTGCTGTTGCTGCTGCAGCTCCAGCTTGGTGATGCGGGTCAGGCATGATTCCACTGCCTCCTGTATGTGCAGAACAAAAGAAAAAAAAAAACAAAACAAGACACCCACACAGTGAGAATTTTTTTTTCAAAAGCTCAACTAAGGCAACTTTTTTACCGTGAGTGATGATGTACTAATTAAATTGCTCAACTCAAAGCTGAGACTAAGTTGGCCCACTTGGACCAGAAGAGATAAATGATCAGTTAACACAGGGAAACCGGATTAGAACTAGAAAATGAAAAGAAAAGAGCATCAAAGATGGCTGAGTCTTGGGGAGACTGTTTGGGCAAATAATTCAACATAAATTCAAGACTAACATTTCCAGGGAAATTTTGGGGTTCTTTTTTTTTTTTTTTTATCATCTTCAGTACAAAAAATAATTAAAAGAGAATCAGAAGAAATCTCTGAACACAAGGCTGAAAGGCAATAGTGAATACTGGCCTTGGGCAGCACTGCATTAAAAAAAAAAACAGATGCAATTCTGTAGCAGAAATCGCTGCACGGGCCCAGGAGATACTTCTGAAAACTACAGTCAGTAAACAGAGTTTGTTTCTGTTTTCACAAATGCAAATTGAAACTCTCCAAAGCAAAGAAAAAAAACAAAACAAATATAAACACAATCCAGAAACAGTGTCACATACTCTGCGCCAGAGCTCATTAAGGATGAAGTGAGGTGTGTGGAAAAATGTCCTGTGGTCTGACAAACCAAATTTGAAAGTCTTTTGGGAAATCACGGTTGCTGAGTCCTCTGGGCTTAGGAGAAGAGGGACCATCTGGCTTCCTATCAGCACACAGTTGAAAGCCAGTCTCCATGATGTTATGTAGCTGCACTATTGCACATGGCATGGGTAGCTTGCACATCTTTGAACTCACCATTAATGCTTAACAGTATATACAGGTTTTGGAGTAACGTGCTGCACATTATAAAGCAAATTCTGCACATATTCCAATACCGTGACTCTGTAGTAAAAGAGTCCATGTGCCAAAAAAAAAGAAAAAAAAGCAAGTGCAAGATGCAGCACAGTGGTAAACAAGCCCCAATCCCAACTTTTTTACAAACCTGACTCCAAAGTCACCAATAATTTAGTAGATTTTTACCTGAATGTCCCTCGCTCTTTCATAGGACTGGTAGGCAACTTTTTCCTCCATGCTGGCAAGTTCCTGTTTAAGGTTGGTCATCTCATTCTGGTGCAGCTCTGTTAAGTCATTCAGCTGCTCTTCAAGTCGCTCGTACCTTAACGCACAGTGCAACACACATAAAGCTGTTTTAAAATCACGCAGAGGAAAATTCAGATTCTTTAAAAGGGTCCAAAGTGAAGCATTCTCTGTGTACTCTAAAGTATACATTTGTATACAATCATTTTAAAAGAATGACATTTTCAGGAGCAAAATGGCACTCGGTTATCGTTTGAGTGAATAACATCTTGATGTGCAGTATAGTACAGCAGTGACTGCTTTTGGGTGCAGGTGGTGTGTGACTGTTTCTGGGATGTCTACCTGTATCTCTCTTCTTGCAGGCACTGAGTCATGTAAGAGTAGTCACTCTGCAGTTGGCCCTTCATGTCCTCTATGGCATCCTCCATGTGTGTCTGGCTGGCTTTGATCTCCTGCAGACCCTCAAGTAAAGAGTCCCAAGAACTGTGCATGTGATGGTGGTGGTGGTGGTGCCCGTCCAGTCTGGGACTCCCCATCGTTGGCCCTAACATCCCCCCTCCTCCTCCAGCCCCACCAGAATTGCTGCCTGCTCCGGATCCGGACGTGGCGCTGGAGCACTCGTCGTCACTGCCGTACTTTGGGCTTGAGACCAGAGTGGCACTTCCACTCAGGGCGCGGGGTGTTGGGGTGTCTTCGGAGTGGCCCCCAACTCCATCCTCCAGTGTGTCTTTTAAGTGGGCAATGTTATCAGCGCTACCAAACTTGTTTCTTATAAGACTGGCAAACTCTCTTGGCTTGGAGACCACAGCTGTGTGAGTGAGGGCAGACACTCCACCTTTGACCCCTTCAACTACTCCACCTCCGAAACCACTTATCCCAGCACGAACGTTGGCCCCCACGTCCTTCAACCCTTGCTGCATGTCCCGCAGGACATCCTTTGGCTGCCGGGCTGGCCCATTCTGTGGAGAGGGAAAAGAAATGAGGAAGCAGAGAAGTGGAGGATCTTAAAGGTAGGACAGAGGTGATTAGGTTTAAGGGGTAAAACTTTAGGAAGATAGACGAGGAAAGCAGGCCCTGTAAAGAATTAGGTGAGACACAGGACGATGCGTTGGTTTAAATGGGTGTTTGGAAAATCATCACTCTATTTTTGGACTCGACTGTGCTCACAAAGATAGACTGAACACTTGTTCAAGTCACTCATGAGATTAATGTTCCAGCAGCCACAGTACAAAAACAGCTCCACACAAACACATAATGTGCATGCACACCCACATACACTCACTTACCTGCTCGATCTCCTTTAGCTTCTTGTGATAGTGCTCTAGTTTCTTGTGCAAGTGTGCAATAGTCTGTGCAGATTTCTGGTTCTTCTTCTCAAACACCTGCTTGATTCTGGACGCCTGCTGTTTGTCTGCGTTGTGAGCCAATTTCAGGTACTCTGCGACGTTGTCGTCACGCGCCTCCTGCTCCACGCGAATCTGCTCGGTGACCTTCAAGATCTTCTGCTGCAGGTGCTCCAGAGCAGCACGTGTCCGCTGTGGCTCACCGGCCCCTGCACCCTCTGCTCCCCCGACCATGCCCCCAGACGACGCTGCCCCTGCTCCATCCGTACTGATGTTGGTGTCAGAGCCTCCATGGCTGGTAGTGGAGGGTAGGCCTAGAGTTGCCACCTCGCTCTTGTCCAGCTGAGGGGACAAAAGGGCATGGGGTGCTAGTCAGGGATGAAAAGAGAGCTACAACTGCTCTAGATAAATTACTGTTTTAGTCAAGGTGAAGAATCAACGCTTGCTCAGTAGTATAAAAGTAGATCTAATGAAGGTTATTCTGAGTAACAGGCACTGAAATAACATCTTCACTGTAACTGACTATAATTATCTCTAATTTCTCTTCACAGACTGGATTGTATAAGAAAAGAAGTTCATCTCAACCTCATATGATATGCATACATCTGATGATGCCAAAAAACAGGTACTGTTGTTATTATTGGTGTCCCATTAATATGTACAGTACTGTGCAAAAGTCTTGAGTCACCCTTTGTTTCTTTATATTTTGCTAGGATAATGGGAAATAGATGCAGCGATTTATTGAAACATGTACAAACATACGTGGAAATACAAAGTTTGTAGAATTCCAACAAGTTTGAAAGTCAATATTTGGTGTGACCACCTTTATTCTTCAACACAGGCTGAACTCTCTTAGGAAGCTTTCTTGTAATTTCCATAAGTAGTCTTCAGGAATAGTTCTCCAGGCTTCCTGAAGGTCATCCAAAGCTCTTCTTTGGATGTTGGCTGCCTTTTGTTCTGTTCTCTGTCAAGATGATCCCACACTGCTTCAATAATGTTGAGGTCCAGGCTCTGGAGAGGCCAATCCATGACTGATAGTGTTCCACTGTGTGTTTTTCTATCCAGGTATGCTTTTACTGCATTGGCAGTGTGTTTGGGATCATTGTCAAGAAAAATTGCCAATCAGACACTTTCCAGATGGTATTGCATGTTGGATCAAAATCTGATGGTATTTTTCTGCGTTCATAATTCCATCAAATTTGACAAGATCTCCAACACCACTGGCTGAAATGCAGCCACAAACCATGGCAGAGCCTCCACCGTGTTTTACAGATGGCTGTAGAGACTCACTGTTGTATCTCTCTCCTGACCTCCTCCATACACATTGATGAACCAAAAATTTAGATTCATCACTCCATAAGACCTGTAGCCACTGATTTTCAGTCCAGTTCTTGTGTAATTTGGCATACCTCAGCCTTTTCTCCCTGTTTCCCTTTGTTAGGAATGGCTTCTTGACAGCCACCCTTCCACTGAGACCATTTCTGATGAGGCTTGAGTAGATGGATCAACTGAAGGGCCAGATGTATCTCTCAGGTCCTGTGTCAGGTCTTTGCTGGATTTTTTCCTATTTCTTAAGGACATGACTTTCAGATACTATTAATCTGCTGTAGATTGTCTTTTAGGCCTGCCACTTCTTCTTTTGTCCTCCACTTGTCCAGTTTCCTCAAATCTTTTAAGGACACACTGCACACCATGCTGAGATATGCCAAGTTTGCAGCTAATAGC
>VUQI01005591.1:8391-27399 GCA_015106735.1 Paratilapia polleni
AAAAAATAAAAAAAAAAAAAAAAAAAAAAATAAAAAAAAAAAAAAAAAAAAAAAAAAAAAAGCCCCCTGAGGCTAGTCTTCCATAAATATCCTGCAGGCGCTGTGAACAGGAAATGCCAGGATTATGTAAAGAGGAACACAGTAATTCGTTCCAGTGTAGTAAAGCTTCCTTTTCTTTTTCTCCTCTGCTTGTTTACTTGTGTTAGTTCAAGCAATATCCATGCCTGCCAATATCCTGAATTCTTGCTTTAATGTCTACTTCCTCTTGTTGTTGGCACTGAGCCAGTTCAGCTCCATTGCAGTGAATAAGGAGATAGCTGAACTCACTGTAGGGTGGCTCTTGGCTGGACCTACTGCTTCTACACGCAGCTAAAGAATGCCAGAAATGCCCTTAACTGGCCTCCTTCCTTATTTCCAACATTGTCCTTTATGCCTCTCTTCCTTCTTATCTTCCTTATGGGGTTTGTTTTCTCAGTGGTGGTATTGTTTCCACACTGCATCACACACCCATAAACATGCACTTACTAGAAGTCATTGATTAAATGGCTGTTTCTCAGAAAGAATCCAGGTTAGTTCATGTGACTTTGATATTTGCGGTGACCATTAGAAGATGATTTATGACAGATGTGGTGATAGTTTGTACTGTCTTGTATCTTTTGAGTCTTGTATCTTTTGAGTCTGGCTGTGTGACAAACAAGAACTTGGCTACTACAGATCCAAACAAATATGAAAAGCTGACCAAAACTTACTATGGAATCCAGATAACCTGCTCTCAACAGTGTCTGTGGATTGCCGCTGTGGTCTTGCTTAATGGTTTTAAATGTTATCAGGCAGCAAATACTGCTTTCAAACACTGTAGTGAGGCACATTACTTTGCAAAATCCATTTATCTCTCTTGAGTCAAACAGCCAAAAAAGATACCATCAAAATAACAAACACTGATTTTGCTTGTATTATACAAAACTTTGACTACACATGTTTTTGCTGTAAGCTCTAAGCAAGGGTTTAATTTCACGGTAACCAGCTGTATATCCTTAAGACATGTCTGTCAGTGCCACCCACTGTCATACTTTGATCCCTTGAGGTTTGCAAAAAATCCAGAACTGGGATTTCAAAATGTGAACCTCTTGGGAAGCTGAAAAGGCAACATTCTACTGTAAAGGTCAAAATAATCAGTTATATAGCAAAGGATTGTTGACAGCACGGTATTCTGACTGTGGCATTCCCATCTATGTGCAACTGACAGCTTAGGAAGACATAACAAAACTGGTATTTGAGTGGTGGAGTGGGGAGGTGAAGGCTCTGGAGCCCATCCCAGCTGTCATAGGGTGAGAGGTGGGGTACCCCCTGGACAGATCCCCAGTCCATTACAGAGCTAACATAGACTCCCACATCCACACCTGTGGCCAATTTAGAATCAGTATTTGTTTATGTAAAGCATTTTTCTTCGTCACAGTCAAATATTGTAAACTGTCTGGATGGATGATTACAACATGCAGAGGAACAGCCTAAAATAGCTTATCAAAAAAAGGGACAATTTTATAACTTTTAAAGTAGTCCTGTTAATTTCCATATTACCACATAGAGCCAGGTACTAAAAATAGCACAGAAATGCAGAAAGTAAAACAAGAGCATCACTGAGAACTAAAAATAGGGATTTTCCTAGGAATGGGCTATTCAGGTTTTCCACTGACCACATGACGTTAACTTGTCCGCCATTTTGGACATATAACAGCAGATTCATGCTTCTGTGTTAAATCCATGTCGTACCCTGAAATGCACCTCCCAAGAAATATAACTACAAGTCACCATCAATGCAGTGCACAGGTATAAATGCTGGCAACAGTATTGGCCACTTGCATAGGCTACAACATAGGATCTACATAGATTCACCACAGAAGTATAATTGGCTGTAGGGTCAACTGAATAAGGCCCCTGTCACACAGGCTTAGAGACTGGTATGTATTCCCTGACCGTTGCTGGAGGTTGCTGGCTGTTGCAAAGTGAAATTGGTTGCAAAGAGGTATACAGTGCTGCTCCGAAAACCTCCTTGCCATTGCTTTGGTCGCTAGCAGATTGCCGCAGTCACCTGTAGTTTGCATGGAAGACACCAACTTGTCTGCAAACACTCACCAACTACTCTCCAAGCAGTAGAGAAAACTGTAACAAGTGTGACACAAACCAGAAATTGAGATTATATGTTTTCAAAGGAAACATTGCGCCTTTTAAAACATTGGCCGCAGTGCTGAGGGACAGGTTTTATTTAGAAGGCCAATGTACTGTGTTTCTGGTTTGCGTCACACTTTTTCAAGTTTTACTATCACTCAGTGGTTAGTTAGTAAGTGTTAGCAGACAAGTTGGTGTCTTCTATGCAAACTATGGGTGGCCAAAGCAATCACAAGGAGGGTTTTGGTCAGCTTTTCTGCAGCACCCCAAATGCACCTAGCGACTGCCAGCAACCTCCAGCAACCACTTGTCAATCAGTTGGGGAATACACATTTTTCACATCCAATATGGCGGACAGCTCTCGAGCAATGTGTGCATGATGTCATGTGAGAAAGCTGAATACACCAATCAGCCACAACAACCAGTAAAAGATGTGTGGTTGTGAAGATGTGAATAACATTTATAATCTTGTCAATATTCAGTGTTCTGCTGGGAAACCTTGGCTCTTGGTATTAAAGTGAAAGATACATTCACACATATCACCCACCTAAACATTGTTAGTAGTAGTTAGTAGTTAGAAGTACTTCCATAACAATAGCACTCCCTAACTGCAGCAAAATATTGCATAATACCATACCACAAAAACTGCTGAGGAATGGATTGAGGAACATACTCCTCCCAAAGAATCTACTTCTAACACCCTGGTGAAAAACACCACAGGACGCCCCCAGAGGTCCACTGTCCATGTCCTGACAGACGAAAGCTGTTTTGGCAGCAGGAAGAGGACCAACACAGAAGTAGGTGGTTTTAATATTATGGCAGTTTTTCTGACTCTTGCTTGTAGCATTGATATAGGGATGGGAATTTCAGTCTTCTGATTCACCAAAATTCCTTACAGTTTAGATTTAATTAATTAAATTAATCAGTAATTTATTATTATTGATCTTATATGCAGATGTTCATGATTTCAAGAAAATTAATTACTCAAGTTTCCCAATTTAATATACTGTTTCCTTCATTAGTGTCCAACATCTTATTTGAGTTACTGAATTCTGATTATGTACACTATTCATATAAAACAAGTAGTGAACTGACACTGTAGCCCTGCGACAGACTGGCAACCTGTACAGGGTGTACCCCGCCTCTCACCCTATGACAGCTGGGACATGCTGAAAACCCCCAAACGACCCTGAATCGGATAAGCGGAAGAAGATGGATGGATGGATGGATGGATGAAAATGACATTGCCTCTCTATCAGTACAAAGCATAATGGGTACTATTTGGCAAAATTTGCTACTGTATGTGCTTTAGGTGTTCTGTCATACTTTGTGTGTATTTCTACTTGACAGCCCTGTGTGTGCTACTTTTCTATAAAGTAGCACACACAGTTTGATGATTACACAAGTCCATTTGACCTGACTGGTTACATACAGAGACCAGTATGTACATATGTTTAGATGTCATACTGCAAAGACAACAACCACAGTACAGTTCAGGACTTTGTTGCCTAGTTTTTCAAAGCATTCACTCTCCTTGTTTCACTAATAGATTTCCACTGAAACCTAATTTTCTTGGCCAGCCAGTTGGCTCCTTAAATGGCCTGTTTCCATCACAAGTAAAGGAGTTTTCCCAGTGCCTCATGTAGCATTAAACTCTCTCAATCTCCCTGAACTCTTTCTTTGGTTGTATCTCTTTGTCCCCTCTAACTGCCATTCTTTCTCTCTCCCTGTCTCTCTCAGTCTCACTATCTGTAGATCTCTTTCAGTGCACCATTTTCTCAGAAGTCGTTATCCTACCACCTTACATAATGGGGAAATTCCTTTATGCTTATGTTCCTGATTAGACTGCCATTATAGAAAGTTCAAAAAACACAAGAAAGTGGGTTAGTAATGTGTGTGTGTGTGTGTGTGTGTGTAATTCTGATTCAGATCACATCACCAGCATTCTAACTCAAATTTTAATCTAATTCTTTAAAATTTGTTTACTCTTGCTTCATTCCTGTGTTGACCCATAGCTCTAGGTACCTTTAAGGTACTTACAAAAGTATCTTTAAGGTACTTGCACAAGCTTTTGCAAGTACCTTTAAGGTCTATATAAAGCCTAAAGTATGCACGTCTATACCCGTATGGGTTGTTGAAGTTGAATTTTTAAAAACAAGAAAATATCTGTCACCTGACAAAGTTAATCTTAACCCCAAAATCCTGCAGTATTTAACAGACATAAGGCCAGCCATAAAAAATGAAAGCCCAAATGTTCCCTTTCTAGATGCTGACCAGGACAAACAATGGAGAACATTTCTTTCACGTGTCCTGGAGGTGCTTGCAGAAGAAAAAAAGAGAGAAAAATTTTCAGAAGAGGCAAAACACTCGCTGGTAATATGTTTCTCATGGTGGTGCATTCATAGCAGTGAGGGAGGCAAATGCCTTTGGTTAAGCAGAGCTATTTATTCTGTCCCTGGAAACAGTTGAAGAACAACAAAAGCATTCTCAACAAAGAGTAGCACAACCTGATGCTGCTGCCTGCTTTCCTCTCGTCTGCGGTGACTATCCTTCCCCAATATGGGGGCACTACTGGCACACAGCATACTCAAAAAAACACACAATAGGCACGTTCAACTCAAAGAGAACTTTTCAACTGTAAAGCTGGAGAAGAAACCAAACCAAAACAAGAGACACTGCTAAGTTAATCCTTCAGGTTCAGGTTCAGTGTGGGTAAGTTCTTGGAAAGAAACAATAACATTGCCAGTTCTGTTGTTTGGATTTTCAGGGCCCGGTGCACATGAATGCCCACTCACATATACTTAGACTGTAGTTAGATACACACACTCACCAGAGTACCCACAGTGAACTCTGTCCGCTGACTCGCTACAAGCTTGGGAGGAAGTCCAGGAGTCAGACTGACAGGGAACAGATTCTGGTGGTCTGGATCTTTTTGAGCGCTTGACTTTCAACCAACAGCACTCTCTGTGTTTACTATGGTCTTTGATCAGGGAGTTACTGTATTTTGAGCACACACACAGCAATGCATACAAACTCAAATACAGATTTAGAGAAGTGCTTAACTCTAAGATTAACTGAGTCTGACTTACTCCTGCTTCATTCTCTACTATACATTTCCTTTCACTTTCTACAGCCACATATCTTTATAAATAATGTTTATCATTATTATCACAAATTATTTTATGTTTAATGCGAACAAGCATAGCAACTCTTTCAAGCAACACTTTAATGATGCTTTCTGCCATCATGTATGAAGCTCAAAAAATTCTAAAACATCAATTTGGTTTGCAAATATGTAAAATAATATCAGTTTTGACTGCTAACTCCTTGTTGAGGCTGTACTTACAAAAAGGGACCCAAAGTGCAGATACTGGGGTGACTCGACCCAAATGACTGGCATTTTCCATACCTTGAGCAGCTCCAATAGCATGGCTGCTGCTTGGGAAGACTTTCATAAATCATTCTTTTGTAATAAAAAAAAAGAAACACCACCAGAGACAATAGGTTAAAGATTCTGGTTGTGATCAAACTATCATTTTTCAAAATGGAGAAATGTTTGTATTTATATTAAAGTCTCTGGGAGCAGCTACTGGCTTTTTAAAACAAATTTTGTTTATTCTGGACCGGCTCTCTTTATGATTGGTAAGTATTATGAGTTCTGTGGGTGTTGCAAAAGATTTTGTGAGTAAAAGAGAAGAAAATGTGTCCTTCTCTGGAACCTGGTGACATTTTAGTGGAACTTATTGCCTCCAGGAACATTTTTAGGGTTTACTGGAGCCCGGAGCAATTAATTAGCCAAAGAGTCAGCTGTCATGTCTTTTTATGCGATTGACACTTGTGTTTTTTTTTCTTCCTCCTTTTTTCATCTCTTTTGGCCTTTTGTGTTATGCAGTTCTTTTGCACAGTGGTATGGAACTTATGTGTAAGTGTCTGTGTGCTCAACATTGTCATTTATGTGTTTTTTATTGTCTAAAACTTCCAGCCAAATCAGTGCATGAAAAAGAGCCTGGAAACAATAGGTGGGGGTGAGTCAGGTTGTGGAAAACTGTTTGAAGAACAGTGTGATCTGGAGACCTGGTAATAAAATTCCAGTGGTGTGCAAGAGCAAAGATAGGCTTGCAGTGTCCCAGACTCACCTAGGCCTTCTATTGGCTTCATGGACCTGCTGTCAAGACGGGTCAAAACCTACACTTACAAGGTACAACAGATTGTTTCAGCCCTTTAGAAGGAGAGACTATAAAGAAACGCTTAATATGAAGGTCTTTACTTTTACTTGTGTACTGACTATTGTGATTACTATGATAAAAAACAAAAACAAAAAAAAACACTTTTTCACTACTATGGTATATGAACAGTTGCAAAAGTACAGAAACTCCCAAGTGCTAACTGCATGTTTATGTGATAGCATGCTAAAGGATGAAGATGATACAACAGTACAATGTCTTTATGACCGTATAATGATATTTGGCTAAGTGTATCCTTTTGTCTGTGTTTACACAATAAAATTGTTGGAATGAGAAGCAAGTCCCTTTAATGTAAATCATTATATTTAATACAAAGGCCTTGTTTGGGGTTTGGGTTGGGTTAAATTGGTTTAGGGTTAGGGTTTAGGAAGTAGTATTAGGGAAGTGGTAGTTGAATCTAGGGTAAGTCTCTAAAGTGACGTAATCTTCCAAAGTCATGGAAATGTAACTGTGTGTAAGAAAGGCATTTTAGACTGGACTACCATGAGTCCAGTTTAAAATTATTTTCTTCTGTCAACTTTTACTCTATTGAGAAACTTTCAGTTTACATTTATGATTATGAATAAACTTGGTTCCTTGTGTTCAAAAGGATATAGTAGTAATGATTTCTTCCATAACCACAATAACATAACATGAGCTATATAGTTGCTTCTTATTTTATTTTTTTGCCTAGAAATCTAACACCGGGCATGAAAATATGTGTGGTTGGAAAACAGAAGAACGACCGACAGTATCAATATTATTCCAGCTGCAGTGTACCAGAAAGGTACAGTGAGTCAGTCACCCCACAAAGATGCCAAAGGTATTAAGAGTCATGCCAACAAGAACAGGCCTAACAGCAAATCCAAATTTATGAAATATCCTGTAGTTTGAACTTGTTCAGGCTGCAGAGAATCTGTTCAGTAATTTAAAAAAAACATTGTCACTTCATACACACTAAGGTAGCTCTTTGCAAAACCAATTTTGTACTGCAAGATCTTTAGTTGCTGTTAGTGTACCTGTTTTTTAACTGACTATTTCCTGTTTTTCTGTGCCTGGAAGACACCAAGGACTAGAACAGCTGAAAAAGCATCTCTGTTACCCCCAAGAAAAATCTACTACAGCTTGAGCAGAAACACAAAATTCTTGGATACATTTTTCTGCCAAACTAAAGTGCACTCAGTGTTTGCCTTAGATAAAGGAGCAAAATAATAAGCTCAGTCTCATTGCGATTATTGCTTTGAAACAGTGGAGTTAAAGTCTCTGGAAGTGTAAACAGAGCAAGATATCTGGGGTTCTTATACAAGCTCACTTTCACCCCTGGTTATACATGACACACTGGGAAATATCAAATTAAACGAGTTTTTCAAAGAAAAAAGACGAAGATAAATAAAGATTTCTATTATTACTCTGGGCTGTTGTATACCAGAAGCCCCCCTCCATACAAAAAAAAGCATGTGAATAGAGAACATGATGTTCCTCATCCCACAGTGGCGGATGGTTTTTATAGTCAGGCCTCTCACATTGCCAGAAGGATGTTTTAGACTTTGTCTAAAAAAAAAAAAAAAAAGTGCTCTACAATTATGTTGTTTGGGGAGGGTGCAAATTCATTCAAGTACTAAAATTTGAGAATAGATTAATTACATAGTTTGATACTTTATACTTCTACTCCACTACATG
This sequence comes from Paratilapia polleni, assembly GCA_015106735.1. NCBI lineage: Eukaryota > Metazoa > Chordata > Actinopteri > Cichliformes > Cichlidae > Paratilapia > Paratilapia polleni. The sequence goes on from VUQI01005591.1 coordinate 16,461, forward strand.
TTAGTTACTAGTTACAATTGATAGAAAACATAATCAAAAAACATTATAGGTTAAGACAAGATTTGGATTCCCAAGCTATAAACATCACACAACACGCAATAATTAATCAGTCAACAGGCCATTTTGCATATTGTCTGCTTTTACTGTTGTGACTATTTCAGTGCCAGTACATTTGTACTTTGACTTGAGTAAGGTTTTGAAAGAATGACTTCTACATGCTTTAGACTTCCACTGCACTGTGGATCTAAGTACCTCTTCACCCTCTGCTAAATGATGCAAAGTTAATAAATATTCCCTGAAGGACACAAATATTTCCTTTCAAAATGGGTGAGGACACATGGATACTTCTTTTTGGACTCACTGTGCTATAATAGACTTTAAATAGCTATACAATAATCAGTGACATGTTTAAGAAGAGGCCTATTAACACATAACAGTACATCTGTTTCCAGTTCAGTCAGTGCATTTATGAGTAAATTTCCTTTAATTTGACAAGTAAACGGCTGGTATCATATTTTACCAAAAAGGCTTGGTAGTAATGCAAGTAATCCAAATAGTTAATTTGTCAAAAACTACTTTAGGTGTATTATTTCTAGAGGGGAAAAATCAGTTCTCCTTTCTCATGGACCACTGCAACTACACAACCTGTTCAATAATGCCACCTAGAGGAGGGAGCCAAAAACAACATGTAGAGATAAGGATTTACTCAGTATTATTTTCACTGTATTTTGTTGGGCTGTGTTAGATGTTGAACTGTTTTGTTATTTTGCATATTAAGACTTTATCTACAGTACAAAACATGCTTTTCATATCACATAATGTCATGCTAATTTTCTTTTCAAATTGCCAGCGTCTTGAGGAGCTTCCAGCTGTGTTGTACACTCTGATGGAGGGATACATTTTAAAGTATCAAAAGTAATCTTCATATATAAAAATATAAATTAAATTTTATATATAAAGTTTAAAACCTTTAAAGTTTGTACATTCAAAGTTTTTGGTTGAGACTGAAATAAACTTACTTTAAACGAAATTAGTAAATAAGTAAGTAAATATTTTAACTGCAGCAGCAATGAAATGAAATGCAAAAATCAAGCCAAAAACAACACAATTTAAAGCATCCTTTTCCACTTTATTGTCAAAGTGATGCTTAACCTTTCCTGACAATAACATGTCTGCTATATTTGGTTTTTACTGCCTTCTAAATATTTAAATCAAAAAAACTGAGCAGAAATGAAAACAGGATAAGGACCCAATATCAAAAGCAAGACTTTTGTCCAATGATTTCAGTGCACCATTTCTACAGAAAATCCACCAACTATAACACCTACAGATTCCCCTTTTTCACTACATGTAGATCAACAGAGAGAACAGATCAACACAAAGGGCATCTATGGCTCAAATGGATGAAATAGTCTATTTCCAAAGAACTGGTTGACATTCCCTTTAGAGCTTTATAGCTCTGTGTGTGAGGTCAGTATGCAGTGTGCAGAGTGGATGTCCATTTTTTCTTTTCCTTTTTAAATCAAACAGATTAGATGTGCTGTGCACAAGATTTTGACAGTTGCTGAAAAACAATTCCAATTCAGAAAAGCAAGGACAATGAAGACATCACAATATGAAGACGTACAACACAAGGAGAAAACACTTCTGTCACCCTCTTAAATCAGCAGCAGTCACTAAATTTGCACATGGTGGATCTTGTATATAATGAGATGCAGTGCAAAAATGTATGTTTTATGAAGGGAAAAAAATGCATAAATAATATTTAACTAAATAAAACACAGGCAAAGCAAAAAGACTTCACTAGAGCAAGACACAATAGATTAGATTCAAGGCTATTAAGGAATGAATGAATAATCATTTTTGAGTAGATGTTCCAGATTTAGATACTGATTCTAAGAATAATGCGAAGTTCAAAACAAATGACAGGCTGATGAGTGACGCATCACTTGTGGAGTTATGGTAACATTAGAGTAAGTGGAAACTGCATCACACAAAAATCACTATTCAACACCACACAAATTCTCAACAGATGAGAGACATTAATTGAAGAAGAGGAATTGTTCAGTCTTCAGCTCTCCCATCCAGGATGCTTTCAAAGGTGAAAGGTAGGAACTTAAAGCCGTTGCCTGAATAAAACTTGTTTTGGAACTCCACCCTGTAGAAAAAATAAAAATCCGTCAGAAAACAATGACTAGGAAGTCTTTCATACAATAACCTTGTCATGCAATGCAGTGACAATGGTTGTCAGCTTGGGTAATGCTGAGCAGAGCAGTAGTGGCTCGTGACCCCTGCTCTTCATTCCACAGCCTGCAGACACCTGCACAAGCTCATGTCTACATCCTGAGACAGACACCTAACCCTCTTCCCTTATGGAAAATGATCAGGGTCTATTTTTAAAAGGCCAATGCTAAGTGATGGCTGGATGACCTTTTAACTGGGGAGCCATGGATAACATTCATTCCAAAGCGCGTCTGGTGTGGCAAAGAGAAATATGTAATATTACACATTGTGCATAAGTTACTGCACCATTTCTCCAAAAAGCCCTTAGAATCACTCAGAGCAGCTTTTTTTCCTCCTAAGTACAAAATAAAAAAAATCTAAAAGGATGCTAATATTTTTACTAAAAACAACTATAAGTCTATAAAATTTACATAACATGTTCCTTTTTTATCCCATAGATATGCTTGTTTTAAAATTAAAAAAAAATTACTACTGTGCTTACTAATTAGATGCTTACATGTATTGCATGTACAGTCAGACAGTATATTAGTGCTTCATGAGTTTTTGTTTTTTCTCTAACTAATCTCAGCAACTGCAGAAATCTGTAATAAAGTCAATAAATGTGCTTTTTGTCTTCTAAGAACTAGATCTTTGTCAACTTGATGTTCAGTATTCACATGATTTCCAGATGCAATCACTGGAAATAAAAATGTTTTGATGGGGTTTTATATACCTTCCCTTTGTTTAAAATTACAACCGACTGGCCATGAAGACCATTTTGTGAAAGCATGCTCATCCAGCATTCCTGTGTAAAGGACAATTATCGAGAAGACTGCAACATAGGCATGCTCTGTACATGTGCCAGTGAACTATAAAACCTGCATGACATTCAGCAAACCCAGACAGAGACATTCATGAGGAGGCAACAAAGGCTCATCAGTACCATGCCATAGACTGCTCTGCATGCCACACATGCAGCATAAATGGACAGCACAACATTGACAAGATCAGACATATTCCAGGCCAGAGGCCAGGAGAGAGAGCAGATGATTGGAAAACCAGTCTTAACTTGAGCACCCTGGGATAGTCATTGAGATACTAGCTGTAGCCTGCAGGTGGAGCTAGAGCTTTGCTGTTTGCAGTGTTGACAGTCATTTGGCTTAGGGAGTCCTTCTACCTTTTAACACTAACAACAACAATGGACCTTGAAATTGCTGCATAAGCAGTCTTATACAACAGGCAAAGTTTTCAAGGTAGCAACTCAACATGAAATTAAGGTTAATATCAGAGCTAAGCTATATACATTAACAAAACCAAATTCAACAAACCCACATGAAAAACTAAACTTACCAGTGCAATCGCAGTGCGTGCAGAAACGCTGACAGGCCTTCCATAATGAGAAGAATAGCAATTGTGAGAACAGCAAAGAAGTAAAAGGTTATAGACAGAAGGATGAAACCTCCAAGGCTGCGAGAAGAAAGGCCAATGCGCATCACCATGGACCACAGCACCTCTGACAGCTCTGTGTATAAGACAAAGTAAACACACACACCAATTTCACTACTCCGATCGATTTGAGAGTACAAGCAAATAAGTGCAAATATAGATATCCATTTCTCATAATAAAGGAATGAATATTCCAACTGGAGTAACTTACGTGCATGAGCCAGACTGAGGGCCCAAAGCCTCAGATAGGAAGCAGTATTGGAGATGCAGCCCAGGCAGTACTCTATGGTGTGAATAGCCTGATGCACTGCCACATCCGCAAAGTTAAACTGTGGGTACAAGTTACTGGTTTAGTTTAGTCATTGTGAAACGTCAGAAAACACCATCTCTACAACAGGTCCTGAGGTCCACAAAGGAGAAATGCGGTTTATTGTGTGTCAGCAATCATTAAGGAAATTAACAGGAAAGCCATTTGCCACTGTAGATCAACAGCCCCGAAATTAAGAAGAGGCATCGTCCTCTTAAGAACCTGTGAACCCAAAGAGTCAGCTGCCCTCCTAATGCCTCATGCACATCACCAAGACTGTAGGGAAGCACTGGCCTACCGCTTGAAGAATCCCTGCCCATTCTCAACAAAAGATATCTGGAACTCACTGACAAGACCATACATTGACTAACGAACGTTCACACAGACACAGCTAGCAGCAGCAGGCAGTTGTTGACAACAAAGCAGGGGTAGTAAAGGACAGACTTGGTAGACATGTATATTGACATGAAGGGATAGGATGCAGGGTGGATTAGCAGCATGAGCTCCTGTCCTACCTCTTCCTCCTCACAGGCCTTGAAAGCAGGTGACAAAAGGCAACGCTTGGTTATTGACATCACACACACAGACAGACAGACAAACGTCAGTAAATGGGAAAGTAACAAGAAAAAACAGTTAATTATTTAAAAGGACATCAGACGAAACCAACATTAGTGGATGAGCACATTGTGCTCAAACATACTGGCCGATTATCTTGATGGCTAATGGTTGAATAATAATTTTAAAAATACACATGCTGAAGCTTGATAAACATTTTTGCCCAACACCTTATCCATAATTGATGCTGACAGTGAGGGTGGAAATGGAAAAATGAGGCATCAAGTTTCTGTTTCCAACCAAGGCTGAACGACTGAATTATTCAAAGATGTGAAAAGATCCTTTAACTTGTGTTTCCCCAACTTACTCCAGCAACCTGCTGTCCTGTTGCTACTCACACTGTGTGGAAATATTATTATTATATATTTAAAAAAAAAAAAAAAAATGTTTTCAACTAGATGTTTGACATCAGTGTCAGTGACAAGAACATGTCTTTTACCTCAGGTTCGTCCTCAGACTGCTGTGCGAGCTGGTCATGCTGGATGATTTCAGCCTCATCCTCAGTGGGCCCATTGCCCACCCTGATTCCTCCAAAATTCTGCGTACCCTGTAACATAGGATAGGCAAAATAATGAAATTTAATGTACTTATAACTGGATTGAAATAGATTATTCCATTGAGTGATTGCAGCTGCAGTTTGCTTGATCTTACCAGATGTTTTTGCCACAAATACTGTCTTCGCATAACCAGAGTTTTTACTATTAACATACAGGGAACACACGCCAAGGCAATTACCACCAAAAGGGATTGTATGGCCATCTATAAAAAACACAGTGGAAAGAAAGTACAAGAGAAAAAGTTAGCTTACCCTCTTCATTCAAGAGAAAAAGAAGGCTGTAAGTATATGTATCTTACCTGTCCTCTGTAGAGTGGTTTATTACTGGGGTCATTGTAGTTGAAGAGGAACATATTAATAAAGGCAATGAGGAGACTGGGAGCATCCCTAGAACTGCGTGCATCATATGAGACCCACTTATAGAAGATCAGAATGACTAGGTAGCCAAACAAGCTCGCCATGAAGACAATCTCTGGGATAAAACCCAAGTAAATATTCAGTGGCTTGCTGAAATACCTGCAGAAAACCACAAACAACAATGTTGAACGTGCACAAATTCAAAAAGAAATAAAGAAGGAAGAAGGAATGCATAATTATACGTAGGGATGGAAATCTCACAGGTGGTTGAAGAGACTTAGAGTGACTCCAAACAGCATGTGGATTACTCCCAGGATAACAGACATCTTCATCTTGAAGGAGTTCAGGAAGGAAAGCTTGTTGACTGCAATGTTCCATATCTGAGAGACAATGCAATCAAGAGTTATAAAATATGTGAGTTAGTTTATGTCTGCCATTAATTGTTGACTTCAGCAGCAAATTTGTGTATTTTTTTTTTTGAATGTATAAACAAAATCACTGGCAAAGATGTATAAATATGGATCTCAAAAAAATAAAAAGTAAAATAATTTACTGGATCAATGCCAATGGGGTATGGCCCGTTGAATACTCCATCTACTGCTGGGTCCAACTGCAAAACTGTACTATCGTTAAGTGTGCCATCCCTGCACAGGATGAGAACAAAGAACAGTTTTCTGACCTGACATACAGCACAACAAGAAAGAAGTCACTGGGTTAAAGCTCCAGTCAGTTATCACCAATGACACTTACGTCCAGTTGCCTCCAACTCTAGGATTGAACATGGGCCTGACACTCCATCCAGAGCCAAACACATTTAGGGACTTTGAAAAGCAGTCATTGTAAATAATGCCGGTGTACATTGAGAAGACTCCCATCAGCAGGATTATGTAGCGTCCCCCAAACACCATGTTGAATATCTGTCACAAAAAAGTTACTTAAATTTCATGAGAAAATTATGAAAATAAAGAAGCATCATGTCCTCAGTGTTTTTGTGTCATCAATAAGGATGGTTTAGGACTAATGAGATGGCAATGATGGGATCCATACCTCATTATCATTCTTTTGTGCCATCAGTCTGCTTTCTCTTAACACAAGGTACAGAGCAGCACAGGTCATGAGTACCCCATGGCCCAGATCACCAAACATAACCGCAAATAGGAAGGGGAAGGTGATGATGGTGTATGGTGCTGGAGAAAAGGAGGCAGGCATCATTTGAGGGGAGGGTGGTGCAGTATGTCCAAATGAATAAAACATGCAGCATTTTTCAACAGGGTGATAATGGATAATGAGGCAGGTGAACCAAAAGCCTTTCATTGACTGCAATTCAATACTTCAGCCAGCTGGGTAAACAGACTTTAGTAATCCACTGCCACAAAATATAAATGTCCACACAGATGATCTAGGTATTGACAGACAAGTCAAAGTTTGCTTACCTGGGTTAATCTCACGGTAGCTGCCAATTCCATAAGCATCCACAATGTTTTGGAAGCCTGAGGTGAACTTGTTTGTCTTGTTGTAGGTCGGCGGGGTCTGTTTGGTCTGCATTCTATTGAGGATGGAAGGCACAGTGGAGCCACTCTTCTCCTAATAGCAGAAATAAATGTAATGTCATGCAACAGAAGCGTTTACTTTCTCAAATTATTAGATCAGCAAGTCCGGAACAATGCCACTGCCCTGACATGTCCTCATGATATTATAAAACTCTACTAACTGTTCCAAGAATGGGTTTGTGTGCTGAGAATGCTGAAAGTTAGCCATAAAGAAATTACAAGAATCCTTCTGCTTTATTAATTTAAATGACAGATTCATTGCCTCATGTTTCAAGACAAACAATTGTTGCTATACCACATGCAAAACTAAAAATACAGCAAATAAAAGGACTCAACAGTAAGAAAATAACAAAAAAATAAAAAAGATGTAGCAGAAACAGATCTTTTTTAATTATTAATTCTTCCTCCTTGTAAAAACCGGGCTGGCTAGTTTACATCAAATATAAACTGTCTGCCCCTCAGTTACTCACCGTCCCCCTGCGCAGGGCAAACTGAATGGAGTCCAGGTCTGAGATGGGACACCACACCTCAGCAATCAGACACTTCTGAGTGACATCGATGTTGCACAGGTTGAGGGTGTGATAGATGGCCTTCATCTTCCTCACCTTGATGAACCAAACTCTTACTGTCTTGGCTGCAGCCTGCAGGACCCTCTGCCTGTGATCTTCAGTCTGGTTCAGCACCTTCAATGGCAGACAAGAGCAGTGATGGCCACAGTCCAAATGAAATCTTTTACATGATTAAATAAATTCAGACTGTGTGTAAGTATTTGTGTAAACTGTCTTACGCTATCTGTAACTTATTGATATTTCTGCCTTCATTGGGCAAAAATAAATGAATGTCACTGAGACTTCCCTGAAAAAAAATAGGTGAAATTAAAAAAAATAAAATAAGATGTTTCTAGATGTTGACAACCAAGAGAGTATTATCCTAATTTTTACAGGCTTGGAGCAGTGGGACAAATATCCCCAATAAGAGCCATTAGCCATTCCTGCCATTATGTTTGAGCTTGAGCTTCACTAGACACTACAGAGAGATCAGTGCAATGGTGGTGCATTTTTTTCCCAAATCAGAACTTCATTGTTACAATCTCCAGTGTACATTTACTTACCAAAATTCCACTGAATATGAAACTATAGAAACCGACATGTTCATCACTGACATTTACCATTCATAAAAAACAAAAATACAGTCACAGGTGTGCGAAATATAATGGCTAGAGGTGTCATAATAACAGTGCATTGACAATAACCATGATATTTAAAAAGGTCATAGAGGTATCGTCCCATTAATGTGCATACGATAATGCTGTAAATAGTTGTGTAATTGTTCTTTTAGTATGCTTTTGTACACTTACAGACTGTCTCACCACCTCCATACGCTTGTGTTTTGAGTTTATTTTACTAAGAAAAGAGGACATACAATAAACAAAGCTATATATTATTTTAATGACAGCATTAGCTATACTATGTTTTCTAAATTTTCTATAGATATATATAGAATATAATATTGTTATTAAACCAAAAACGATAGCAATGAATCACACATTGCTTGATATTCATAGAGTTTCCACTTACTGCCACAAATTGTGAGCAGTCATGCTAAAGAGCAACAGGGTGTCTAATCCATTAAGCATTCCCATAAGGGAGACATAATATTCACAGGTATGCTGCTGTATCAGTAACATTTAAAACCCAGCCCCATGACCAGCAAAGAGAAGGATCATATTTAAGCTCTGTGTTGTCTGCCTACACTCACAGTCTCACCTGCTCTTGAGAAAACACTGACATTAGCATCCATGCCATTCTGTTATGTAGCTCTCATACCCAAGTAGCAACAAGGATAACCCTACATCTACATATACTGAGATTCACATTTCCCAGTATATAGAGGAGTAAGAGAGTATCAGTTGATTTGTCATGCACGAGGCATGCGGAGTATCAAGAATCTGCACTGTGCAAGTTTTTTTTTTTTCTGTGGCTTAAACTGTCAGTGATTCATCAATTGAGTACATGACACTTGTACAGTGCTGACACATCCGGCTGACAGAGTGAAGTAGCATATGGGATCTCTGTGATATGTGAGTATGTGTGACATGATGTAAAAGCCCCATAGGGGTGCATGTATCATTACAAGGCCAAGATGCAAGAGGGGTGTCATTTGCAAAGCAAAAGGATGGAGGGATTCCCATGAGCCACTTTGTTTTGCAGTAGACACGTGCCCTGGGGAGTTGGGGGAACACACACTGCACTACAGGCACAACAACAACAACAAAAACGCCGTGTTTCCTGTTAACGGACATGTCTCTGCACAAAAATTAACCCACATCCTTATGAACACAACAAGGAAATGCGGTACTGTTTCACACCAAAGTAAAAAAAAACATGTCTTGCTGACAAGACAGAAACAAGAAAAAGAGAGAACTAACCATATCAAGCATGTTCTTCTGCAACTCAGTGTTAATAAAGCAACTCTGTATGTGTATTTACCATTTGCAGGTCATCAATGCGAGCGTTCACTCCTGCTAGCATCTCTTTCCTCTCCTGGGGGGTTTCTGGACATGGGTATAATGTTGCTCTGAATCTGGAAACAGATTAATAAGTAAGCAGAAAGATCTGTTTGGCCAAGAACACTTCAATGAATAGTTTAAATGATGCCGACTGACATACCCCTCACAGATTTTCTTTACTCGATTCTTCAGCTGATCTCCTTGGAAAAATATGATGAAGACAGACTTGTGGACCTGATCACCCTGTGGAAACATTGTACAGTTAGGTTAAAAAACTGAAACATTTCACCTCCTTCACAAAGTTTTATTTGTGAGCAATACTAACCGTAGTTGGGTCTTCCAAAGGATCTTCAATATCTGCCTGCCTCAGGAACACATTGCCTCTGCAAACTCTCCACAGCATCCTCTCAAAGGTGGGAATCCGCTCCCTGCCAATGACTCCAGCAACAAATCTATAAAAGATGGAAAATTATACAGTTTTCTTCATGTTCACAAATATCAAAAGAAAGATTAACAACCTCTGTTTCAGTTCCAAGACAAGACAGCTGAAACAACCGTTTTTTGTACAACAAAAAAAGAGGGTGGGTAAATGCTGTCTTTGATTCCATCTGAAGGAATTACAAATTGTGTGAATTTCTGCTTTAGGTGACCTTCTGCCTGGGTAAGCTGGGCAACCGGAGCTGGTGTGTGGGAGGTGACTGGCTGGTTGTAACGCCCAACTTTCTGACACAGATGGCCAAAGTACTCCGAGTGGAAAACCCCAAGAAGAAAAAAAAAAAAAAAAAGAAAAAAAAGAACTTAATCCTTTTAAATTGTACAGGACCACAAAACAGACTCACCCTAGTCTGAGTGGAGCCACTCTGGGGGGCTCATTGGGGTCCAGGAGAGTGGATGACTCTTCGAGTAAACTGGGATCCTCCATCTACAAGACAGTTAACAAATCATTAGCTACAATGGCAACATAATCCTTGCTGGAGTTTCTCTACAGTGTATACACACATTTATGAGCCAAACATTCCTTTAACTCTGACTAGTAATGACTTCATGAATTTCTTTACAAATAAAATTTTAACCATTAGAGAAAAAATTATTCACAGCTGTCCTACAGACGTATTGTTATCTACGGCAACTTTCAAAAATACAGATACTTATTTAGACTCTCTCTCTCCGATTGATCTTTCTGAGTTAACTTCAATAATTATTTCCTCTAAACCATCAACGTGTCTATTGGACCCCATCCCTACAAGACTGCTCAAAGAAGTCCTACCATTAATTAATGCTTCAATCTTAAATATACTCAATCTATCTTTATTAACGGGCTACGTACCACAGGCCTTTAAGACGGCAGTAATTAAACCATTACTTAAAAAGCCGTC
>VUQI01005594.1:7662-18648 GCA_015106735.1 Paratilapia polleni
AATCTTTGTGGAAGAGATTCTGCCAGCTTTTTAAAAGGACATGATAGACCGCATTGATGTGACCTCTGACCTCAATCCCATACATTTCTCCACCCCCAAACAACAAGAACCAACAACCAACAACAACAAACACACAACAACAACCAACAACAACAAACAACCAAACAAAAAAAAACCAACAACCAGCAACAACAAACAAACAACCAACAACAACCAGCAACAACAAACAACCAGCAAAAAAAAAAACAACCAACAAAAAAAAAAAAAAAAAAAAAAAAAAAAAACCAAAAAAAACAAACAAACAAACAAAAAAAAAAACCCAAAAAAACAGTGACCAGCATCAAGCCAATACTGCAACAAAAAGAGAAATTCTCTCGCTGGAAAAGCATTTCTTTCTGGTCCTCTATCTGGTAATCCATAACTTCTCTGTTCAGTTGTTTCTTCTAAATGGCTGTCCACGCTGATGGTATCCTTTGGATTGTGCAGGCGATGTATTGTAATTTTATACTCAGTGAAGTCCTAACAGCTGACTAGCTAGTGGCTCCAGTCTGCTTGTCAGTTAGTGATTGTGCCTATCAGTTAGAGATTGTGGGTTACTGCACCATCTTGTATGTGTTGTCTAAAGCTCTGTTTCATGCAGTCTTTTACAAATCACACTTTGAAAAAGAAAGAAAAAGATCCTTGTCACGTATATGTATATTTTTTATGATTGTTATTTTTATAAATGTATCACACACTGCAGGTGTTGCAGTGCTTTTGAATCTGTGATCGGGCTTCAGAGGAAATGTTCTCAGTAGCTTTTTGGTTGTTTTTTTGTTTTTTGTTTTTTTTTGCTATATTATGTGTCCAATGGGTCAAAAGGTTAAAGATGTTTTCCTCAATAAAATATCTGAAAACCAGATTTGTAATGTCTTCTGTTATGCATCTGTTCGACTGTAAATCAAGTTTACTGCACTTGTTTGGTCCAGACACAAACCTTCTGCCAAACAGGAGAAATTACTCATTTATCGATTAACCTCAGATTTCTTTTTTTAGAGTCGTAATGTCTCTCTTGCTCTCTCTCTCTCTCTTTTTTTTTTTAACTGGCGTGAGCAATTCAGCGTTTTTCGCATAGGCTCCCCGCTTACTCGCTGGGAGAGTCAAATCCCTCTCACGGCCTGCCGGGCCCAGCAGGCCCCAGCCAGAAACCCGTCCAGAACTGGCTCGCTGCTGCCAGAAAGAGCTGTTGAATGTGAGGGGATTTGCGTCCACCCAGAAAAGAGACTTTAACGCTTTTGTAGAATGAATATCTTTGCCTACTCATCAAATTCTCTCTGTTAACAACCCCCCCAGCCCCTCCATACAGCGACAGCAATGCAGTGACGATCAGCGGTAAGGCCCGCTGTGACCACAGTCCAACTGTCTCATGGTTGTCAGGCTGAAATAAAACTCGCCACAACAGAGCTGACTGTCACACAGGTCACGTGACAGACTGTCCTAGATACAGAGGGATATAGAGACGAAAACACACAATGAGTAAGAGATTCACTGTGTCACATAGTCCTATATATAGTTGATAAGATAAGGACATTATAGCTTGCACTTAGGCGCATTTGCAGTTTATTAATCTGAGCAATTAAAGGAATGATTGACAGGTCCAGGCTGAACAGCAACGCACGTACACACAAGAGCAACATTTGTTATGTATGCCTATGTATTCTGTTGGTGGTTTCATTTCTACACAAACTACAGGATAGGTTCATATTTTTCTGTCTGTAAACAGCACTAGCATTCCTCCACAGACACTGAAGAGAAGGAATGTTTTTTACTGCCTCATTATTTAGGTGAACTTTGGATGCATTTTTGCACAGAAAAATGACTGTGACTTTTATCTTCCATGACCTATGATTGAATTGCTTGAGGAAAAGACCTTTTTTATGGCCAGAGAACAGATTGCAGTTTAGTGCATATGCTGCCATATTGGTATTGACTTGAAAAAAGTGAGCATATCATTTAAAATAGAGACCTTTTTATGATGCGATCAGACCAGCACAGACAGACATATGAACTCCTGCCAAAGTACTCAAGAATACCTTTGTGGTCGTTAATGCAAAGAATTAATTTTGATTTCAACTACACAGCTGTGAAGTTAAAGTCAAAGTGCTCAAAAATACTTTTGTGGCAGTTCAGTTGGTGTCTCCAGGACCACATTTTGTCATGATGACACACAGAGATAGATGGAAAGACAGGCAGGGTGAAAACAATATCAGCTACGCTATGGCAGCTGGTAAAAATACCCACGACACAGCCTTGAAGCAAGAATGAGATACTAATGAATGGCTGGTTTTGTGATGCACCTATTCTGGCATTTAAAGATTCATTTGCTTCTATGCTGAGCATTACTCACCACGTCTTCGTGTCTACATAGCAACCAATCTAACAATACTGTTGCAATATGTCTTCCTTCCATCACTGGTAGGACTTGCTTCTTCAGTATTTTGATATTAACAATAGAGTAAACATCTATGCTGTTGTCACAGAGTATTATCATGGGACTCCACTGTCTTCTTTAGTGTGTTTTACAATCTTTCAGCCCACTGTTTTGGTTTTTGGACAAGCAGTGTTACTGCTTTGGTTTATTCACGCTCCTCTAATGAGCTTTTTTAAAATTTCTTTTAACCAGCAATCTCTGTGCATCTCTGCTCAGCAAAGCCATAGACAGCAAAAAACATGGACGTAGCTTCCTGGTCGGAAAAATGAAGCCAATCCGAAAGTGCCTTAAACCTATTTTCTGTCTGAAGGCCACCAGATGGCGATAACTGTGGTTGCAATAAGACGTCTGGTCCTATAGAAGTCTATGGGAAAAAGGCTTTCTTTCTTGACCTCTGGAAACACTTTGCTGATGAATTCATGATTTTAGTCACTCATTTTGGGTCATACTGAATAAAACCTTTTTCTATTTTGTAAATCTTGGTCATACCATATTTCAAAAAAGAGTATTAGCCCTGTTATTTTCTGCTCGCTCACTGGCTAACGACTCGTCAATCACAAGCCATTAGCTAATGAGCAAGCGGTTTCACAGTCAGACCCGCCCCTTCCTGTCACAGCTGTTTTTTTTGCAGATGGTGACAGCAGAAACGCTCATCTCGAGGCTTCAAAACAGGACTTCAGAAGCAAAAGGGTGACGTCACAGTAGCTAAGTCTTTTTTTTATACTGTCTATGAGCAAAGCTAAAGGTAGCTAAGATAGTGGAGCATTTAATAGCTAAAAGATAAACAAAGAATGTACATAGCAACCATGACATTGCCCATCAGTAGGTCTGCTTTGAAGCTTCAATTTTAGCATTTGGTTGCTTTTTTTGGAGCCAGACCCAGATGGTGGAGTGGTCATTTATCAGCTAATGCTAGCAAGCTTTCTTAGCAAGGTAGACTCTAGAGCTGCCGTACAGGTGTATCACACAGACACAAATACACAGTTCTTAGACGGACGAAAAAGTTAATTATTAAATAGTAAAAATAAAGAGCTACTGGCAAAATTGTACTTTTTTATTCTGTTTTATTGTGTTTACAACTGTTTGTGCCAAAGTTGTTAGTTTAGGTGCCAGAATGTGTACCATTTTTGACCATGATACAGTATCTAATGCAGCATTCATCAAGGCTCCTCCTTGGCATTTGATGAGAGCGTGCAAATCATATCACCGGAGGCATCCATATAGAGCCTGAAATAACTTAAAGTATCTAACATCAAAGTCACGTAACATCATGTTGTCCTTCAACCAGCAACCACCAGGAATATGTATCTGCTGACTGTCAACGCCTGCCTTCTGGTGCTCCTAGTCTCAGTCTTAATTTCAAGCATGACTTTACTTAATCCTCTCTTAAGAACCCATCTCATTTGTGGTTGGCTCTAAAGAAGTCAGATTGATGTAATGGCGCCAAAGGACCTAAATCTCAGGTCCTTAATTTGAGATGCAGCATCAAATGAAGTAGCCCTCTTAATTTAAGGGGAGCTTTGATTTAAAGTTTAAAGAGACAGTTGTGAAACACTCAGTAGGTAGCTGGCAGAGGGAGATAGATAAAACAGAGGGAATCCACACAGTGTGCGTCATCCAGTGTCGTTATAATTACCTATTTACCTTTAAATAACATCTAAGACACTTGTCATTCATCCTGTAGTTCCTCATCCCTTCTGGTCGTCTGCGCTCATCAGTTCTTTAATGGCTTTTCCACCGCAAACACTGGAGAGTGGCTGGCTTCATGTGATTTCTCCCCTTTTTTCCTTCCCTGTTGCTGTGAAGAATTTTTTCCAGATGAAAGTTTTTATGGAATAAGAGGGAACTGTTTGGAACGCAGCTTTACCAAACCTAGTTCGGTCCCGACTCCAGTCCAGTTCACTGGTGAGGAACAACAACTGCGGCCAGGCTAATATGCTGTTTCAATTTCTCTGAAATCCCAGTTATAGGAACATTTCAGTATTGTGTTTTTTTTTGCACTTATTTATAAAGTGTGGGATAACACTGAGCAGACAGCATGGAAGCCCAGACCCCCCAAACACACACGCACATATATACACATCAAGTCTTGTAAACAGATTCCAGACGGGTCAGTCTGTACAAACAATAAGGAAACATCCATTATGCATGTTAGCAGCCATAAGTGAGATAAGAGTGAAGGTCAGCTGCAGGTCACAGACAGCAGCACAGCAAAGTACTGTTCTTAACAACATGAATCAGTGTGGGCCTCAGCTCTCAACAACAATGACCTGCCTTGGACAGTGCAGACACGTCATAGTCATTCTCAGGCTCCTTAGGCTGTGCTGACATGTAGGCCTTGTATTTACAATAAGGTTTCATCCATCATACGAGACTGTCTTATCATGTAACCACTATTTCAGAAGGCTTTAAGGTAATGTTACCTCATTCAATTTAAAAAGAGTTAAAAAACAAAAAAAGTCTCTAAAAACCACCATCTCCTTAATGCCGCAAGGAAACTTATAATATCAAGATTTATAAGGTTTGGCATGTCGCAGTGATCAACATACACCATTCAGCCATGTTTCAGTTCAATGAGACTGAAAGATTCAGTGACCAAATCTTTTCAATAAACAGATGCCAGATATTCAGGACACTGAAAAGAGCTGCTTTACACATCACTTTTCCCATCATACAGGAAATTCTCATGTGTCAGCCTTATAATAAGCATGTCAAACGAAATTACTGACTATCATTAGCTTAATATGGGCCTTGTTTCATCCTTCATACTTTGTGTATCCACCTCCTGCTTCACCCTATGGCAAATTTCTGTCACGCAGTGGAATGTATAAAATACGAGGGGTGCAGTTTAATTTAAAGGTGCACTCATCAATATTTTTATATAAAAAACAAATCAAATGAGTATATGTTATATAAAAGGTGCCCATTGGAGTATAGAACTTAAATAGAATTTCTGACAGATATACTGATTCAAATCCAGCACCAAAGTTGAAAAAGTTAGCATTGAGCTAGCTAGTCGGCAAAGTGCTGACCAGCGTTTTTCCCATGAGTTGGTGGAGACCAAAACAGAGCTAAAAAGAGAAAGCGTATCACATGTTTCATTTACTAGATGGCCATAAATGCAAATGTGAATATTAGCTGGATATGAAAACATAGCAAGGTTTTGTTAAGCTGTTAGACATCGCAGCTTTTATAAGGTGATAACATGTCGTTGTGTCTGCAGTTTGTTTGTCAAACGCAAATACACAATATAGCCTACAATTTATCCATCCATCCATTTTCTTCCTCTCATCCTATTCAGGGTCGCTGGATAGGTCACCAGTCTGTCGCAGGGCTAAATAGCCTACAATACAATACAAAATAAAGCTTTAAATTAACATATTGTTGCTGTCACCTCCTGATTATGGATTATGTTGTCTTGCTCATTACTAAAGCTGAAAAGTAAACTCCCAAAAACCAAAAAACAAACAAACAAAAAAAAGAAGTTAGGTTTAATAGTTGGTGAAGTTGTTTTCCAGCAGATCTGGACCTGCTGAGCCAAATGGGGAACATTTTTGTTGGTGTGCAGATCGATCCTTCACATGAATACTTTTGATCCCAAAGTTTCTGTTTTAGGAATCAATTCAATTCAATTTTATTTATATAGTGCCAAATCACAACAACAATCGCCTCAAGGCACTTTACAAATACTGTATTAAAAAAAATATTATTTAAATTTAGTAGTTTGGAGTAAATGTATGTTTTTTTTATCATCAATGGGGGAAACAGCAAAAAGTAAAAATAGTACTACCAGGTTTATAGTCTAACTAATACCTGGTTAATAGGAACTAAGTTAACTTAGGCTCCTATAAATGTGCTGGTCTGCCAAAACCAGAGAGACTTTTATCACTGAGTTCACTGCTTACTTATCATTAACTTGTGTTGGTGTTGAGAAAAACATGAATGCATGTTATACAAATTAATATAAAAAATGTGCAAGCAAAATAAATGAACTAGGTAATGAAGTGGAAAAAGACCATAATAAATAAATAAATAAATAAAAAACTCAATCAATCGATTTGTCCTGTCTCTGTTTATTGTTTCTATGTGATTCTCCAAAAGAAGCAACATGAAGCATAAGATTCCTGGGAAATGAAATGGCATGGTCTCCTTTTTTATTTTCCCTGTTCTGAGCATATTAAGCTTTTGTGGTGTCAGCTATGGTACTGGTGATACCTGCCTGCAAAGGAAGAAAGAGTTATTGCACATTACTTGTTTTGCAGCCAAATGTGTGTCAAACAAGAGGTAATGCAGGACAACTCTGCTGCAGTGTTACAATTTACTTTTGATCAACCACTTAAGGGAGACACAAAAGAAACCAGATGCAGAAAGAGATACACAGACAAAGAGGCCAACGGCAGCTGTCAGACGGAGCAATGAGGAGCTGATGGCTTTTGTTGCTGATATTTGAAAACTTCTGTAAATGTACACCTCAGCTGAAAGTATCAGCAAGGAACTGAGTGGTTCATGGATCCCCAGTGAGGTTATAGGTCAGGGAGGGAGTGACAGAGTAAGAACACGGTGGTAAAGGAAAAAGGCTGGAGGGCAGAGATGCAAAGAGACGTGGGTCATAATGGAGGACTTTGTGTGTGTGTGTGTGTGTGTGTGTAGAGAGAGTGAAGGTGAGATAGCATAGAGAGGGAAGGTGATCCTCTCGTCTCAGAGATTAGGGTCTCTGAGGTCAGCAGGTTTATCTTACATAAGTCTCAGGACAGATGATTGTCCTCTCACACAAACAGGGAGATAGTCATCTGTCTATCTCATTATACCGTGCTGGGTAAATATCAGTTTGCACATGTTTCAAAAGCAATACGTGTTTCATACCAACACACTTAAACAGGGAAATAGATCAAATGGATTACAATCAGTGTTTTGATTATTTTGTTAAAAAACAAAAAACAAACAAAGAAAAGAAACAGTTTGACAGCGAATAATATCAAGTTTATTTGCTAAGGGGTTAACAGTTTTAATTTAAGCTAATATAACATTACTGTACAATACTGTGCAAAAGTCACCCCTCGTTTCTTTATCTTTTGTTTGGAAAATGGGAAATAGGTTATTGAAATGTATGAACATAAATGGAAATGCAGCAAAACAGAGTTTGTACAATTCTAATGAGCTTGAAAGTCAATATTTGGTATGACCCCCTTTATTCAGCACAGCCTGAACTCTCCTAGGCAAACCTTCTTGTCATTTCTTTAAGTAGTCTTCAGGAATAGTTCTCCAGGCTTCTTGAAGGACATTCAAAGCTCTTCTTTGGATGTCGGCTACATTTTGTCCTGTTCTCTGTCAAGATGATCCCACACTGCTTCAATAATGTTGAGGTCTGAGTTCTGTGCATTTTTTTTATGCTTGAATGATTCATAGGTCAGTGTTAAGTAGCTTAACAAACAAAAACCATTCCTCTGAAAATGGTCAAGAACAAGGACTGGACTGAAAATGAGTGAAAAAGCAGCCAATGTCCAGAGAAAAACTTCGAAAGACCTTCAGAAAGCCTGGAGAACTATTGCTCAAGACCAATTTAAAAATTGCAAGAAAGTCTGGATGCTTGGAAACAAAATACAAAGAAATGAAAGGTGGTTCAAGACTTTTGCACAGTAGTGTATATTAAATTAAGATATATCCCATTCCCTGATTCAATAAAGTACATTCCTATATTTATGCCCAGTGTTTGCTCAATTAGACATGGGTGGAAACTGTCACACTACAAGCACTTTTATGTGAATAATTTGGATTTTGCTTTGATTCAGTTGCTTGTGACAATACATTTGTCAAATCTGTGTATCAGAGCACCTGTCATCGCCATGTTTTGTGTGCAGCGGTTGCCACTGCAGCCATATCTCACATGGTGCCTTTGTGTGTAGGTGACCTGTTAAGCACTGTTGACAAGAGAGCACAAAAAGTCCTGCAGAAAAAGATACACAGCTAGAATAAACAACCCATATCAGCACAATATAAAGTGGTTATGCATGGACTGGTGTGCATCGGTGCATGGCCTTTGTGTTTGTGCATTTGTGAGAACGATTCTTTTTTTGAGCACAAACAGGAAGCTTTGTCAGAGATCTAATAAGTGTAAAACCTCATAAGATTATCACATTGTCATTCTTGCAGTCTGATAACAAAAAAACCCCAAAACTGACATGGAGAGATCTTGCATTGTGATTGTGGTGTAAGAAGGGAGTTGACTTTTGCTATCTGCAGAAATGAGAGCTGTTGATGTTTTGAAGTGGCCACACATTACATAAAAGCATTCTGAAATCCTCCAGAGTGCATACGGTCAACAAAAGGGGTATCTGTCATGTTTCAAGATTATCCTTCCAACTATTGCTAAGATATTTCACCACATACTGCAAATATCAACCTTATAATGGCATGAGAGGAGAAGTCAGTGTGTAGGGTACAAAACATTGTAGCAATCCATCCAGTAGTCACTGATATTTCAATTTCACCCAAGTGGTGGCCCAACACTCCCATCCTCAGGCGGGCATGGCTAAAGAATGAATTCAAAGCCTTCTGTTTGAACTAAAGTGGGTCTTTGTCGTCATGATCTGGCATGAGATGGCAAAGTTAGGATTTTCAGTGAATATCTTTTCTTCCATTTTACTGGCATTATTCTTTCATGGTTCCTGTGGGCATTTAACATGAGGCCAATAAAAATCTTTCTGACAGGCTGTCGTGTACCATATTGCATGTTGCTGCGGCTCTTTGACCCTCCTTTGTAACTGTCTTTCCCTTGAAACAGATGAAATGTTTGGCTCTGATGCAGCCCACCACTGCTTTGAATTTACCAGCTGCTTTATGTGAAATTGCATTTTTCAGACCGCTAATAGTAGCTCAAAAACTGTGTATTTATATACTTGGCTGCAAATTCCCAAATATAATATATAATATCCTTTGAAAGATTTGAAAAATATTTCAGGATTTGTCACTAATACCACTGGTTTGTTTCCGATGTGGAATAAAATAATTTTATCATCATTTCTGTAGGTCTCAAAATAGCTTTATATTTACAACAGGAGAAAAATACCACTGAATGGTATCCAGGCAATTTGGCGAGCATTTAAGCCCACAACATATTACAAACATAACCTTTCCTGGGTAAACCACAATATTCCTCTCTCAGAGACAAATGAAACCATTTTAGGCTGGCTCATCAGTTGCCGAGGTAATAGGACCCAGATGGTAGAGCTGATATAAAAGCCAGGTAATTTCATACAATGGCACTGTGAAAGGACTAGACATGTCTCGTTTGAATCAGTGCAGACTCTCTACCCTTGCGTAAAACCAATCCGAGATAAGGCTATCCTGTGTCTCCCCAACGAGATGGTTCTCGTAAACTTCTATCATTTCCTTAAAAAGCAATTTCATTACTTTCCAATTTAATCCAATTGGTGGGAGAGAGTCTTGTGAGGGAAGGGGAAATACTGAGAACTCCTTGGCAAGAGACAGAGAGATTTTCTTTTTAAAGCTGCACAGTGCAACTAGATGAGGTTGACTGATTTGATTATTACTGTTGCATGCAATTGTCACATGCAGGCTCACACAAATGCTACAAACCTTATACAGCATGTGCACATCTGTGTATGCAAGTGAGGATGGCATTTCTCTTGATTCCTTCTGTCATACAGTCATGTGAAAAAAAATGAGTCCAACCCATGGAAATTGACTTTTTCAACATATTTAAACAATTAAACACTTAATGTTTTTTGAAACAGGGTCTGTGGGCATAGGTGGCATACTCAAACAGAGGATATGTAAAACTACACGATATTGCCAAAGTATTCGCATGTGTATGAACTTGAGTGACATCCCATTCTTAATCCGTCGGGTTTAATGTGATCTTGGCCCACCTGTTGCAGCTATAACAGCTTCAACTCTTCTGGGAAACCTTTCCACAAGGTTTAGGAGTGTGTTTATGGGAATTTTTGACCATTCTTCCAGAAGCGCATTTGTGAGGTCAGACACTGATGTTGGACGAGAAGGCCTGGCTCACAGTCTCTGCTCTAATTCATCCCAAAGGTGTTCTATCGGGTTGAGGTCAGGACTCTGTGCAGGCCAGTCAAGTTCTTCCACACCAAACTCACTCATCCATGTCTTTATGGACCTTGCTTTGTCATGTTGTAACAGGAAGGGGCCATCCCCAAACTGTTCCCACAAAGTTGGGAGCATGAAATTGTCCAAAATGTCTTGGTGTGCTGAAGCATTAAGAGTTCCTTTCACTGGAACTAAGGGGCCAAGCCCAACTCCTGAAAAACAACCCCACACCATAATCCCCCCTCCACCAAACTTTACACTTGGCACAATGCAGTCAGACAAGTACCGTTCTCCTGGCAACCGCCAAACCCAGACTCGTCCATCGGATTGCCAGATGGAGAAGCGTGATTCGTCACTCCAGAGAACACGTCTCCACTACTCTAGACTCCAGTGGTGGTGTGCTTTACACCACTGCATCCGACGCTTTGCATTGCGCTTGGTGA
>VUQI01005598.1:8823-26130 GCA_015106735.1 Paratilapia polleni
TTATGTTGTGCTTAAAAAAAAAAAAAAAAAATTGTGAAAAAAGTTATTTTAGCAATTCAGTGTTTTAACTGTTGTATTTACAATAAAATACAAATGTTCACATTATATAATTTCTTACATTTGATCTCTCCTTTTTAAAGTTTTTTTTTTGTCTAAAACTGAAGTTGGACTGATCCATTTGAGTCTTTTAATGTTCAGCTTGAGCACACTGAACAAAGCATGTTTATCAAGGCTTTGTTAAGGAAATGTAGGTGAGTACGAAGGGGAGAAACATCAAGAGCAGATTTTTCTTTGGTAGGGATTATTCACTGAGCTGGGTCAGTGCCGACTGTTCAGGGTAATTATTACAGGAAAATCTGTGCTAAGTACAGATAAATCTCTGTTTAGGCATCAAGACAGTTCAACACAAAATAAAAATATTTATTTCAAACAGAAACACTATTTAAACTTAAACTCATTCAAATACTATATGACCAACACTTTAACATTTTTTTATACTAATAACATTTCTTTCAAAGAGACAAGCATCCACACTGCCTAAAAATGAGTCAAGGCATATGTGAAATATAAAACATGACACTGATTTACTCTATTTCTGCTGTGTTGTGAAGAGGTAGTTTGAAGGTTTATGCTACATGTGTGCAAATCATGGAGAACCTGCTTAAAGTAATTATTTTGGCATTAGCTTGGGCAAGCCTTTTGTGGTCTGAAATATGAGGTATGTAAACATGCATGGATGAAAAGGCAGTGAAGTGTTTTTTTGTTGTTGTTTTTTTTCCATCATGGCCTGGTTTAGAAATTGTGTTGTCTCTGATCATTTCCTTATTAGGCATGATGTGAAATGTCTTGCTGACGACATGGTAAAAAATTTGGCAGTGGACCCCAACCAGCCAAACTGAATCCCACCAATCCAACAGTCTATTAAAAAGAAACACATATTTTCCATACTGTTGTTGGCTGCTGCTGAATTTGCCTTTCTAACACAACTAAAGGCATGCCAAAGAATAAGCAGCAACAAAATTTGCTGTGTTGCAGAGCAAATATTTCACATCTGTTTGTTTGGTTTTTTAATTCACATTCAGGTTTATATAGACATGTTGGCAGATGATGAGCCACTTTGATTGGTACTGAGAGCACTTCTGTCAAAAGCTTCTGGTTTGACCGGCAAATTGAAACACTGGTGGTGATTTAAACCATATTTGTACGCATAACATTTCCCACAGTCCACACAGCTGTAAGGTTTTACACCCGTGTGTGTCCGGATATGTATATTCAAGGAACTTTTCTGAGAAAAACTTTTTCCGCAGTCTGGACAGCTGTACGGCTTTTCACCCGAGTGCACACGTTGGTGCAATTTCAGGTACGTCTTCTGTGCAAACCGCTTTCCACACACTGAGCAGCTGAAGGGCTTCTCACCCGAGTGTCGCCTAATGTGGACTTTCAGGCTGCTTAAATAGTTGAATATTTTTCCACAAAATAAACACTCGAACTGTTTGGTCGGCTTCACCGGTTTTTCCTGAAGAGTGAGTTCTTTGGTTGCATTCATGTGGATGTTGTTCGTATAGTCAGAGTATTCTGGAGCAACCGAAGGAGGATTTGTGTTGTCAACCAGAGCACTCATTGTTGCATCGTCTATTAATTTGTCCATAATTGTTGGCTGTGTGCGTTGCTGTATTTCACTGTCAGGCATCATAGAGAAGTTGTTCAGCTCCCCTGAGTGAAGTTGCAGATCATCAACAGATCTTTGAAGCATGCTGTCCTCCTCAAACATTCCAACTGTTAAAAAAAGGATAAACACTGTAAAGCCATGTACACTCAGGATTATAATGATTTGTCTTTTGTTTCTTTTTAATATGCACTTACTTTTTCTGTTATCTGTCAGCCTCCTCTGCTGTCCAATGGGATAGTCATCATATGTCTCCTCCTTGACAAAAATGAGATCCGGTTCTCTGTCCATCATATCAATTGCCTACCAACAAGAAGTGACAAGCAGCTATGAACACAGCACTTATTCAATCATCTCGCTACACGATTGAAATACAAAAATCAAATCCAAATTTGTAAGCGATTCACCGACCGGTGCTCCCATGCTGGTCGTAGCAGCAGTCTCCATTAGTTCTCTTCTTTGAGAGGGCAGCTTCTCTTCTCTCCACAGGTCCATGCACCAGTCTTTCCCAAAAACTCCATCAATGGCTGGAGCAGGTTGGTGCTGTTCTGGAAGAAGACAGACATGTGAAATTGTGACTCACTGCATAATGAGATCATCAGTACACACAGCATTAACTCAGCTGAGATGATATGCAGTAAAGCTAATCAATCCACTGTAACGCTAGCTTAATACTATAAACACTGATGCAGGATGGATCTCCCTGGTATGCACCGGTCTGCACAGATTTCTTACCTGCAGGGTGCCGGCGGCTGACACTGTTGTTGACATGTTCAGAGTAGGTCTGTGCCTCCCTCGCTGCTCTCAGCTGGACCTCCAGTGAGTAGCACCTCTTCTTCAGCGCCTCATTCTCCGTCTTGTGCAGAGATATCTCGGTGTGAAGGACGGAGGAGCACTCATCAGCCAGGTTCCCTATTTCAACCAGAGCCGCCTTTGTTAGCTTGTCCAGAATCGCGGCTAGCTGGCTCCGAAAACTTCGGTTTGCGGTGTCGCACATCATTTCGTCAGAGAGGCTCAATATTTCGAAATATTGACAGGATTCCCAGCGTAGCAGCGCAGCTCCTTTAATCAAATATGAATATACAGCTGTGCCGCAAGGGATTGTGGGAACAGGCTTTGCTCGCACCCACCCCCACAGTAGCTGAAGACAGCACACAGTGGAAAATTAAACGGGACATAAAAATATGTTTTCTATATATACAGATCTTTCAACTGCCTATTATATTTATACATGTCGGAGTAAATGCATTTCTTTAAAAATAGACCCTGTTGCCTACCTCTGCACCACACAATATACACAATAATTAACAGCCCTGCAATGACACCTAACCACTGTGAATTCACATACAGCGGTCAAAGTATAAACGGACACGTTTTAATTTTGTTCTCACAGTGTCTCCACTTATTTATAGCATAAACTATAATGTTCCGTGCCCCCAGTGCCCCCAGTCACTTAAAATCTGCAGCACAGCTTTGTTGCCAACACAAATATCGGTATGACTTTAAAAGTGAATTAATAGCACTATGGACAAATATTGATATGTACACATTCATAGTGTGATTATTATAAATAAGTGTAACAAGTGAGATGATAATTGTATTAATAGAGCTTTTTAAACCACTCTTTCTAGTAGACAAAATTTGGAATCACTGCCCTCTATTGGTAACAAGGAGGAACTTTAACATCCTCAATTTCAATTTTATAAAGCATAAGAATATTTTGTGTTTACTAATATTAACATATACAACATCCAGTTACTATTATTATATGTACTGATAATATATGTATGTATAGGATAGTTCCATCCACTCATTTTCTTAACCACCTGTCCTGCTAGGGGTCACGGGGGTGCTAGAGCTTATCCCAGCTAACACACGGCAAAAGGTGGGGACAGATTGCCAGTCCACCACAAGTGTACCATACACACTCAAATCCTCCCCTAAGGCCAAATAACTTAACATGCTTATCTTTGAACTGTGGGATGAAGCCAGAGTACCCAGAAACTATCCAAGTATAAAGGAGACCGTGCAAACTCCACACAGAAAGGCTCCAGCTGACCAGGTGGTTCAGTAACCTTCTTGGTGTGGGGCAGCATTGCTAGCCACTTCGTTGCTGTGTATGATAGCTTTAGATTTTAATTAAAATAAACACATCATGGCACAAGAATATGTTCTCAGAGGTGTGTGGGACCTAGCTTTTCTGTTGTACAGGTCAAAATTTTAGGTACTGACTTAACCAAATTTTGAGTGAGGCCAGCCCAAGGGCAGGTTTAAATGCTGCCTGTATCCCATCAGAAATTTAGCTGGATTTACTCACGTTTCCCTGATTTTAAAAAAATCGAATGTGTTGCTCAGAGTAAAGTCTTATTCAGAAAACACAACGTAAATGCATACACAGCATTAGATCATTTGGAAAGCAAGTGACAAGAACTCAAATCTGGAGCAAAGATCATTTTATTTTCCACAAACAAAGAGAAGTTACATATGGTGGCAGTTGGTGTTTTAAGTGGTTCCATTTACAAATGTCCCACTAAATGTTGGTGCACTGGATTCACTGCCATATATGTTTAAAGTAGGATCTAGATGTACTGCGAGGTGTTTTTTCAGATTGCAGTTCTTTGTAAAGCCTTTGCCACATTTGATACAAACGAAAGGTTTTTCTCCAGTGTGTGTACGCTGATGCATATCAAGTGTGCATTTCTGAATAAAGCCCTTTCCACAAACAGGACAACGATACGGCTTTTCCCCAGTGTGTGTGCGCTGGTGTGTATACAGGTGACCTTTTTGTGCGTATCGCTTTCCACACAGCGTGCATCTGAACGGCTTCTCCCCAGTATGGCTTCTCTGGTGTATTTCAAGCTGACTGTAGCATCTGAAGTTCTTGCCACACTGCAAGCAGCCAAACCTCTTAGCGCCCGAGTTCCTCAAGTTGTGAAGCTTCATATTCCTGAGCACACTTAAGCTTTGGGAGGTTACATTTTGAGCCAATCTTTTCCCATCTTCCAGGGTTGTGTTTGCAGGTATAAGCTGTGGATTCCAATGTGTTTCCCTCCTCACTGTTTCACTGAGAGATGACTGGGAGCTTAGAGTCACAAAGCTACCCGTGAACAGAGGCTGCTGGGGGTCTGCAATGGGTTTGGGATGCCGCATCACGTCTGGACTCTTCTGGGTGTCTGTGACAGTTTCTCTTCCTGTTGACAGCACATGTACATGTTAAAATTCAGATATTTTTTGTACCAATGACCTTGACGATGACAGGCTTTCACAGTTATGACAAATTAGTACAAGTGTGGTGAGCGTGAAGGTAGTCTAATAATATTATTTACAGAAAATCCACCATGGTTACTCAAGGTCCTTTTGATGGCACAAAAAAAGCTATTATCACGGGTCATAATTTGTACATGCATTTTACATACTGCTGTGCAACCTAACATAATAAATTAATGTATAGTAACTGTTTTCTCTTGTCCTGTCTTGTTCAGTGTTTCCATTGTCCACCTCAGATGGCTCCTCCTTCAGCGCTATCAGTTCTGGCTGCTCTTTGGATGGGTTTGGAAGCTAATGAGGAAACAGCACCTGTTACAAATACTGTTACACAGAGCAATAGATTATGATAATATAATAATAATAATAATGTATGGTCATTTGCAGACTTACTTCTGTTGCAGCATGCTCTTCATCTTGATGCAAACTACTTACCTCAGGGGAGAAACCTTCCCATGGGCTTTCACTAGGATGCAAAACACTAAGATTAAATACACCATGCAAGGCGAAGACAGCAGAGGCCCACAATCTAGACTACACACACGCATCAACAAGCTTACCTTTTAATTGCAAGTCTTGTCCTGTCAGGCTCCAATACCCCGTTTTCTAAACCGTCCCTCCTAACTGCTTCTGTTGCATCCTGCCTACCCCCCTGTGCCATATAAAGCAATTTCTCCATCAGCTGCAGTTTCTCTGTAAGCGAGGCGATTTCGTTTCGCCCGCGAGTTATCTCTATCTTCAGCATCTTCGACTCAATCTCGACCAGTTTGCTTATTTCCATTACAGCTGTTTTGGAAAGCGCATCCATGATGGAGACGAGCTGTGTCTGGAAAGAGAAGACTGTCGACATGATTTTTTTCCCCCTGTGACACAGCAGATGCACACAAACGAGTTGTTGTTGGTAAGAGGTCTTAATGATCACTGTAAAAATGTTGTTGCAATGTAATGCAGAAGAAAAGCTTTATAAGCATGCCTTCAAGATGCGCGTGAGTGTCGCTCCAAAACTCAAGTGGGTTGAAGTGCGTGCGGTGTTTCCATCTGTTGGCTGGGAGGAAACATGGCATTCATACACAAAAGTGGAAAATGAGTTCTAATATTGAGAAATATTCCTCTGTTGACATCAGGACTAATCGCTGTTCTGAAAAAGTCCCCAAAACGTCCGCGGTGATTTGTTCATTGCAACTTAAGTTAACTTTTTACATCGTCGTTGTTGGGGACTACATTTACCAGAATGCAGCGCGGTCTCAGGCAGACTGTGATTGGCGGGTGAAAAGTCGTTTCAGGAAGTAGTGCGTTGAATTACATTAGCCCATTTGCCGACTGAAAAACCTCTTGATAATCTGCTGTTGAGACTCCAGCTACGAGGTAAATGGGCTTCGTTATTGGGAAAACGTGCAGTGTTAAATGATGATTGCCCTGCGAGTGTGGTTGATTTAAGATGTCAAGAAATAATCGTTGCTTCTTCCTCCTCCCGAAAGTTGCGCTTGCGTTAACCTGCTGTGGTTCAGAGCTCTTTTTGAATCACAAGAGGAGCCAGTTAAGTTTGGTCAAAATTGTCAATGAGAACGGCTTGAATATTAATTTAACAAATGCTAGTTAATAATTAAACGGCTATGTAAGTGTTTCCAGAGATATCATGGTGACATGCAAAACTATTTGGTAACTGACTTCCTTATATATTGCTCAAATCTTTTTCTCTTCTACCTTGGCAGTCCTTCTCACACAGTGCTGTCATGGCTGGAAGAAGAGTCCTGGTCTTCCCCTCCTCAGCAGAGCTCGGTCCAGTGCTGGCCCACCTGGTGACTTCACGGGCTGGAAAGGCCATCAGTTCTCATGGCAGGTTCACTCTGGGTCTCTCTGGAGGAAGCCTTGTGTCCATGCTTAGCAAAGAGCTGCTCGCCCTGCCAGAACTGGACTGCAGCAAGTGGGTGGTTGGTTTCTGCGACGAGCGACTGGTTTCCTTTGATGATCCAGAGAGCACCTATGGGCTGTACAAGGTTTCTATGAATTAGTGTTTGTTTGCATGCATTGCGTAAATATAAAATGTATGTTGTTCTGCTACAGTTTGGATAAAGTGCAGAACTTTTCTTTTTTCTACAGAGTCAGTTGTTTTCCAAGATCAACATCCCTGAAAGTGGGATCTTAACAATCGACTGTTCTCTGCCAGTGAACGAGTGTGCTGAGGATTATACGCGTAAACTGAAAGAGGTGCACATCAATCACAGGCTTTTAGATTTTTGTATCTGCAGAATTTTTACCACATTATTTTGCTACTAAAACACACACAGGCCTTCCCAGATGATGACTTCCCCGTGTTTGACCTGTTGCTGCTGGGTATGGGGCCTGATGGACACACCTGTTCACTCTTCCCAGACCACCCTCTTCTGGAGGTGAGGGACTCTACTTTAGTGAACCGTTGTCTTCTACAACAGGCATCTGTTGAACTCTTATGAAAACGAATGAGCGTAGACACAAGATTATAGCCTTGTTTGGACGAATGATTCATATTTCATTCAAAACCGTGTCTCTTTTATTTTGTACCATACTGTATTATTGTGATCCTAAAAACAAAATTCCATGCTTGGATGTGGAACCATCCTTGTGCTACTAGTCATTAAAATGCAGGATTTGGGGCATTCTTCAAATGTTTCTAAATATTACCTCTAAGTTATTTTGTATAAAAGGCATATCAAACACATTATTTGACCCAACTCTGGCACAGCATTTACAGAGGCATGTCTGGGTTTGCTTTTGGATGTGGTTTCCTAATTAACTAGTCTTAAAAAAAAACAAAAAAACAATGTCTTTTCCTGCACTTTTTCAAGTCACTCCCTTGACTATGTATGGATAATCATTGGGTCAGCACGGCTTGGATTTTATGGTCTTCACTGTCATCTGTTGTTAGATGTGTGAGAAAATCTGCCTCGTGTTACATTACACAGTTTTCCAGACATGGATTAAAGCTAGTACTCAACTAAAATAAAAATTCAGTGAATATCTCCATTGAAGAAAAGTTTTTAGTTTAAGATGAGGTTTAATCCATGTCTAGGGCCTTCATGTTTGATAGTTTTTATATGAAAGTGTAAGCTTTGGTCTTGGTTCTTACCCTGACACTTTTTAGTGCAATGATTAATTGCTTGTTTGGGTGTACCCCATATTCAGGAAACCAAGAAGATTGTAGCTCCCATCAGTGATTCTCCTAAACCACCACCACAGCGTGTAACTATGACTTTCCCAGTGGTGAACTCTGCACGTTGTGTGGCTTTTGTATCAACAGGAGGAAGCAAAGCACCTGTTTTGAAGGTAACACTTAGGGGCATTTACTGAACATGCGCATTTCAAATTCTGAATCTTAACACCCTACTATTTCCATAACAAAATAAGTAAACTTGGACTAGGTTGACACACACGAGACAAAACCGAGACAGAGCAAGAAACGAGGGTCGTTCAGTTAAGTCATGTGATTCAATATTTATAGTTGAAAGAAGGAAACCCTGAAGGGACTAAAACTAATCCAATGATGTGAATATGAGCACAAATTAATGCTTTTATTCATTTACAACTGACAAAAAACATATTTTTAGGTAGCAGTACCTATATGACCGCTAACCCATCAGAAATACAGTTCATACTACTTAGTTTTGCATTAGTGTTATTGTAACACATTAATCTATTTCTTTTTATCTGCAGGAAGTGCTGGAGGGTAGAGAAGGTTCAGCGTTTCCAGCGGCACGAGTTGTCCCAACCAAGGGTGAGCTGTTCTGGCTTCTTGATGACCCGGCAGCTGCCTCCTTAACTATTGAGGTAGAGAGACTAGGCTCAGGGGCCAAACTGTAGGACTGTCCATCTAATGAAGACAGGAACTACGGCACTATGTGAAAACCTCAGTGACGAGTCTGGAAGATGGAGCAGAACATTCCTACGTAGGTGAGATAGTCAGGTTACAGACATGAACAAAAAATTAAGCATCTTTTTGTAACATAGCACAAAAAAATGTTTGTTTGGATGTTTGTGTGTGTGTGTGCGTGGGTGTGGGTGTGGTTGGCTGTGGGGGGTAGTGTCACGTTACCTTAATTAAAGTTTAAAGTCTTCCACTCAAAATGCATTTTCCTTGTCCTTCACTGTGCATAATAACTCATGTGCAGACACTAGAAACTTGATTCAGTTGTTCAGCAGCATACTCAAGTGTGATGCAGAAACTGGAAACATGCAATAAGCATACACTAAGGGTAGCTTTTTCTTTAAAATGCAAGACATGTTGTATCCACCAGTTAACTGTTGTATAAAAATCTGCCTTTTTCTTTCTTGTGGAAAGAGGACAGAAAAAAGTATTTCAAAATATGACAAGAAGGATATTTAAATTTGGATTTTCTTGGCTCTAAAGTTTAATAACGTCATATAAATGGAAGTCAATTAACCTGACCAAGTTATTATATAAGTATATTAATACATAGCCCTATAATGCCGGCTTTCATTTGGAACCTTAGCGCTGTTTACCAAGTATTCACAAGCAATTAGAAAATAAAATGTGAACTGAGCATTTGTCCTTTGTGTTTATTGTGCAGCCGAGCCTGTATTAGTCCATCCCCTTTAAGATCTAAGCAGATCCCACCCCTTTAGAGCTCAACCTCACATTGCATTAAGATCAGGGGCTGCAGCACAGACTTTCTCTGTCTGTAATGAAGGCACAAAGTGAAGAGACAGTTTTTTTGTAGCTCATCACCACAATCCATCTATAAATTATTATTATATTCCATCATTTCTCGTCGCAATGCGCGGGCTCGCTGGCCTCACCGCCGCCCCGCTCCTCTGGCTCCTGTCCTGCTGCAGTCCTGCTCTGGGATATTTTGCGGAGGAGCGCTGGAACCCCGAGTCTCCACTCCTCGCTCCCCGGGTTCTTCTCGCCCTCATCTGCCGAAACTCCGAGCACACTTTGCCGTATTTCCTGGGTACTATTGAGCGCCTCAACTACCCCAAGGACCGTATGGCACTATGGTAAGTTGTTACTGGGAAATGTTTAGTTGCTGCAAGCTGTTGACCAGCTAACAAGTGAAGGTAATCCCTGTTCTTGCCAGAGCTTCCTTGCTGAAAAATAACTGCAGAAGAATACTTTTATGATTGATTAGATCATTTGCGGGGAAGAGGAAGAAAAGGAGTGGACCCGCTGGGGTTGACTGGGTAACAAAATGGCTTTGGAAACTAAGCCAAGTTGTGTTGCGCAGAGTTCATTCCGGGTTAAAAAATATATATATCTTAAAAAACTCAACAAGCAGAATAACAAGAACGAACGAAAGCTGAGTTCAGGCCATGAATATAAAAAGACGTAGCCAGTAATTTTTTTAATCAGAGGTAGGGCATAGATGCGAGCACGTCTGCTCATCATCGTAGTCTTGCATTATATTGATCTGTATACGTGGAGGGGAGGGGACGGGACTGCTTTGACCACGGGGGGAGCTGTGTGATCTAACACAGAAATCCTAACGGTGTGAAGCCGTGTTTAGTGTGTGCTGTACAAACATACAGATGGGTGATACGTTAGTAAAACCCAGCATAAAGCGTCATGGTAGGCTGTTCTCCCGGTCTCCCATAGGTATGCAACTGAGTTGAGATGGGATTCACATCATCAGATTTAACTGACACATCTAGTCCTTTGAACAAGCATTAGTAAGAGCAGCTTCAGTCAGGATAGAAATGTTTCATCATAGGATAAAGGTGCTCAGGCAGAACAACTTTGTACTGATCTGTAGTAACTAAGAGGACAAGTGAGCCCAAACCAGCATATTATAGCCACCAGATCCCCTCTCCACAGGGTTCAGAGGTTCAGGTTTTTCCTTTAATTTGTCACCTATCTTCATCTTTAATCTCATTCTAGTCTTCATGTACCCCAGCCCATACCTCCTTCTCACTTCAAGTTAATCTTTGATTCCCCTGCATTTTCCTGCAATAAACCTGGTACATGTTACAGACCAGAGATCTCCATCTGGCAAGACAAATCCCTGTTTTGTGAAGAGTTTTAAGGACCTCTCAAGGACCTTCTGCACAATTCATATATTATAATCCTTTACAGGTGTGACAGATGTTTCTCAGTCTATACCTAAACAACATGCTCCAGCAGCTCACCTGTACTTGTACCCTCAGCTCTAAGCAGCTTGAATGAGTACCTGGAGGGCTTGAAGAGGTGTGGTCTTCATTCACCATCTTGATGAACAAGTTTCACTTCATTGAGGAGCTTTATATGAGAGAGTGTGTTAAATTCCTTTTTTGTTTGGTAGTTGGTGATGTCTTCTGTAAATATGTCGGTGGTAAGGACAGTTTTGTTTGACACACATTAAATTACATCTGGAAAGAGCAAACAACTCCGTGATGTTATAAACACTACAAGTTGTATACATTTAGCTGGAGCTTTTTGCAGCTTTTTGTAAACATGCCAAAACCTCAGAATCAATACTGGCCCGACAGTAATTTAAGGCTATGATGTGTTAGACCTGCATTTACAATAGCTGAGATGGAAGTGGCACCCCACTCTTAAATGTATGTTTAGAGTACAAGTACTGCATAGGTCAAAACTATTTTCTTTAATAAACATTTGTTTTATCTTAGCACAAAAAAGGAAAAGTCTTTGTAGTTTAGAGTGTGGGGAAGTGGAAGGCTGGACAGCTGGAATGACGGAAGAAAAACTTTACCAAGGAACTGCAGTGTTTACACAGATCCACGGGGAATTTTCAAGAGACTCCATTCGAGTGCTAATCCAGTGCCAGAATACAAGCACAGCTGGCTGTGGAGCAGGTGTCTTGTAGCAGCAAACACTGGTGGCCTACATGGCCAAGAAATGAATGCTGTGGGTGTTGTGTTCTGTAGTGTCATTTTTCACCTTATTGACATGAGGCTTTTCATCCTTCTGCAGGATTAGATCAAACATGCAGGCATTCTAACTTGGTTTCATTTGCCTCACACATAGCCTTAGTCAGTTTAAACAATTTCCTTCTCTGTCTGTTGCAAACAAAAGTTTCACTTCTGTAATGTTGTTTCCGTACTGTTATCATTATCATTTCCTTTATAGAACATACCTTGTAGATGTGCATCTAAAGGGCTCTTTTTTTTCTTTTTTTTTTTTGGTTGTTTCTTTTTTCAGGGGGGTTGTTTTTGTGTGTTTTATAATGCTGGTGTCATTTACACTTGTGTCACTTCCCACAGTTGTAGATAATACTTTTACAAAAAATGAACACAGGGCTATTGTTATTTGAGTCTTGGTTTTGTTTTTCAGCCATGTCTCAGCTTGAATCCAATCTAGCAAAAGGGCTGTATTCAGCCATTGTTACAGTTTTCCTCTTTTTACCTTTGTTGTTGCTAATGTTAAACCACCCCACTTCATTCTAATCATTTATCTTTGTTGTATATTGACAGGGTAGCAACCGATCATAATGAGGACAACACCACAGCCATTCTGCGTGACTGGCTTGTAAAGGTACAGAATCTTTACCATTATGTGGAGTGGAGGCCAAAAGAGGAGCCCAGGTTGGTTACTCACTTAAAGTTGATAAAAATTGCATAGTGCTTAAAGAGCTCACAGAGCCCATGAAATCACTTAAGTAATATTTAAATGTCTTGTGTAGAAATTATGACAATGAGGATGGTCCAAAGCACTGGACAGATCTCCGTTATGAGCACATTATGAAGCTTCGGCAAGCAGCACTGGAGTCTGCTCGTGAGATGTGGGCAGACTACTTTATGGTAGGTACACAAAACTGCTCTTTACAGTTGCAAAAAGGAAGCAGAATAACACTCAAAATGTTTATTATAAGCACTGAGCCACACTGTTTTTAACATTTAATAATAAACGCAGAAGAAAAAGTACAGAATTGAGTCCAAAACAACACCACAACTGTAATTTAAGACACGGAGTGTTAAAAATTTACCCAGTTATACTTTGTTTCTTATGGTTAAAGTTCATCTTTCAGTCTAGTTCATCTGGATACTTGAACCTTAAATGCACATTTCTATTTGTATTCCACAGCCCAGCCCACATTGTCGAGCTTCAGCAGGGTATAATTTTGAAGTGAAGTACATCCAAAATTG
Organism: Paratilapia polleni; assembly: GCA_015106735.1. Lineage (NCBI taxonomy): Eukaryota > Metazoa > Chordata > Actinopteri > Cichliformes > Cichlidae > Paratilapia > Paratilapia polleni. The sequence continues at coordinate 21,830 of VUQI01005598.1, forward strand.
CAATAATTTTGTGCTCTTAATCTTACATCTAAAATTTCTCTCTTAAAAACTGAATTGCAGTAAATAGACTGTGGGTCAGGGATCACTCGGTTTTAGTGCCCCATTTAACCATCATGAACCGTTCAGCATTTCTTCTCAAGAAGTCAGTGTATGGTGTGCTGTGCATGCACTTCTCTGACTTTTCACAGTTTTTCTTATGTCCCTTGTGTAGCTGGCAGATTGTGACAACCTCCTCACCAATTCCAATGTGCTCTGGAAGCTCATGAAACAGAATAAGACTATCATCGCTCCAATGCTTGAATCTCGTGCGGCCTACTCAAACTTTTGGTGTGGAATGACTTCCCAGGTACTGTCATGATCACTGAGAATGCCTGCTTGTGTATGTCAGATGTTTTCAAAAACTATGGTTTTGACAAATGCTCACAAATCCTCTCTGAAATCAACTGCTAATCAATTCTCATTCTCTAGGGTTACTATAAGAGGACGCCTGCATACATACCCGTTAGGAAGCAGATACGGAAGGGCTGTTTTGCTGTTCCTATGGTACACTCCACCTTCCTAATAGACCTCAGGAAAGAGGCCTCCAGGCAGCTGGCCTTTCACCCCCCACACCCAGAATACAGCTGGGCTTTTGATGACATTATTGTGTTTGCATTCTCTGCTCGGATGGCAGGTATTTTGACAATTTCCCACTTAAATCCTAAATATTTGGCTGTAACCTTTTTACCATAGATAGTGTAGCTCAAGATTAAGTTATTCCATCTTGTGTTCTCTACAGAGGTTCAAATGTTTGTATGTAACAAGGAGACCTATGGATACTTCCCTGTGCCACTACGCTCCCACAATACTTTGCAAGATGAAGCAGACAGCTTCTTACACACCCTGTTGGAAGTTAATGGTGAGTGGCCTGCATTCTGACTGAGAGCTTTACTTTTGCAACCCACTCACTGTTTTCCACTGGCTTCAAGTCTTAATTCTACTTTCTGTTGCTTCATCTAATAGTAACTTTCAGCATGAGTTTCTATATATCATTTATACCATTTCTGCATCCATCTTCCCTCTGACTGTGTAGTGCGAAATGCCCCAGTGATGCCATCCACATACATAAGTGTTCCTAGAAAGCAACCTGACAAAATGGGCTTTGATGAGGTGAGTAAGGAGTGATGTGAAGATGGAATCTGCAAAAATGGCCACCTATCTGTTTCTGTGCTGAAATCCTCCCCCTGCTGTTGAAATTTCTAATTACACTGACGGGCTCCACTGTTTCCCTTTGTGTAGGTGTTCATGATAAACTTGCAGAGGCGGAGTGACCGCAGAGAACGTATGCTGAGGGCACTGTATGAGCAGGGGATTGCTTGCAAGGTTGTTAATGCTGTAGATGGAAAGTAAGTAAAGTCTGTCTAATGGATAATTTACACTTTTAGTATTTAGTACCCACAACTGTCTGCTCCGTTCTTAATATTGTTATGTCACATTTTTTCTTCTCTCTCTATTTCAGAGCATTGAATGTGAGTGAAATTCATGCTATGGGCATCCATATGCTCCCTGGATACAGTGACCCTTATCACGGTCGTCCACTGACAAAGGGAGAGCTGGGATGCTTTCTTTCCCACTATAACGTCTGGAAAGAGGTAAACCCCAGAAGCCAAGCATTTGAACATTTGCAAACCAGACAGATGGGTGACTTATTTATGTCTCTGGCCTTAGACTGTGGAGCGAGGTCTGCACACATCTTTAGTGATCGAAGACGACCTGCGCTTTGAGGTCTTCTTCAAACGTCGCTTGATGAACTTAATGAGTGAGGTGGAGCATGAAGGTCTGGATTGGGATCTCATGTAAGTTTTTGCTTCCTTCATAATCATTTTTTTTTCTCATTCCTACAGAGTTTGCAGTTAATTATCAACTCTCCTTTCTGTTTTTCTTTTTTCTTTTAGTTATATTGGTCGAAAGAGAATGCAAGTGGATCACCCGGAGAAGGCAGTGCCAAATATACACAACTTAGTGGAGGCAGATTATTCATATTGGACACTAGGATATATGATATCATTACAGGGTGCCCAGAAGCTTTTGAAAGCAGAACCACTAAAGAAGATTTTGCCAGTGGATGAGTTTCTTCCTGTCATGTACAATAAACACCCTGTGTAAGTGTTAACTCAAGCTAGCACAAGTACACACACACATAATATTTGTATTTTATGTATTTGGAATGTTTTTAGATCCTTTCAAAAGTTCTGCATTTTGTTAAATTTCAGACACATCTTACAGTGGATTCAGTTTGTAGTTTTTCTCATCAGTCTCCATGATGGTGGAGTGCTGCACTAGTTGTTGTTTTACTCTGTTTGGCTGGCAAGCCAGATCTGGACAGACTCTTGGTGGTTTCAGACTTATTCCATTTGAGATCAATGGAGGCTACAGTGCTCTTGGGCACTAAACAAGTTTGAGAAATTTTCTTGTAATCCTACCCAGATCTGCGCAATATGCTTATGTCAAGGTTTAGATCGGGGTAGGATTACAAGAAAATTTCTTAAACCTTTTCTGAAACTGAGAGCTTTACTTTTGCAAACAATTCTTACACATTCTCCCAATCTCATAGCTTGGTTTTCTCTCTCACATACAACATCAGCTAAACCTTACATAGATTGGGCTGTGTCTTTCCTGATTATGTCCAGTAAGTTCAGGCTTTGACATAATTCATACTTTAATCAGGTTGTAAAGGTATCTTAAGGAACAGTCATAGAAGCACCAGATTTTAATTGTGAATGTCATACTGAAGGGTCTCAATATTGATAAATATGATGTCCATCTGTTTTCTTCCACTTATCCAATTCAATATCCAGTTCAGTGGGGCTGGTGTCTATCGCAGCTGAAAGGCGGGGGGTACACTCCGGACAGGTCACCAGTCTGTCACAGGGCTAACACAGAGAGACAGGCAACCATTCATGCTTACATTTACACCTACAGTCAATTTAGAATCACCAATTAACCTAACATGCACGTCTTTAGACCCTGGCAGGAAGCCAGAGTACCTGGAGAGAACCCATGCAGGCACAGGGAGAACATGCAAACTCCACACAGAAGGGTCCCAGCCAGCCAGTGGGTTCGAGCTCAGAACCCTCTTGCTGTGAGGCAACAGTGCTAACCACTGCATCACGATGCTGCCCTAAATAAATAGTAATAAATAAGCATGATGTTTATTTAATGAAAGACCAAATTTTCTTTGTCATTGTAGAATATTGTGTTTAGATTGATGAGAACTAAAACTGAATCCATATTAAGATGAGTCTGAAACATAACAAAATGCTCAAAAACGTTTCTAAAGACTTTCTTAGTGCACTGTACTTCTACTCAGGAGTCTTATCTTTTTTTTCTTGACCTTTCCTCCTCCCCAGATCTGATTATATGGAACCGTTTCAAACCAGGGACCTGCTGGCATTTTCTGCAGAGCCTCTCCTTGTGTATCCAACCCACTATACGGGCGACCCAGGATACATCAGCGACACTGAGACCTCCACTGTGTGGGACAATGAAAAAATCCGTACAGACTGGGACAGAGCACGCTCAGGAAAAACTCGTGAGCAGGCTGAGATCAGCACAGAGGCCCAGAACTCAGATGTGCTCCAGTCCCCTTTGGACAGTACAGCACGGGATGAGCTATGAGAGGAAGTGACCAAGAGCCTTGGAAAAATGTAAAGGTCCATAGAACATACCACCTTAGTTTTGTAATCATGTTTCATCCTTGATCATTTTGATTTTGCATCACAGCAGAGATGTGGTATCAAAGAATATAGAAAAGTTTAATTTATCAGATGTGACAAGTTAAAAAGGGATCATGCACATGTCATGTTTTCTGTCATATGGTCAGTTTGTGGTTTTTTACTTCATAAAGGCACTAGACTTGCCATTTGGAATGGCATTTGCAGTACCCACCTCCTGTCTGTCATACAGAAATTAAAATATATATTGGTAAAGAATGAAACTGGACTGTTACATTTCAGTTGTGCTAATTTGACATTACACTGTGAAATGTTTTTAGACAATTTCTCAAGGCTACAAATGAATTTGGCTACAGCACCAGTCACTCTACGTCACAAACCAAAATCAAGTCGTCTTAAATCAACTGGTGAAAAAAGTAAAAATTTTGACACTTTGATTGCTTGGCTTTTTTGGTTAAACTTTATATTGCTGTATTTTTAATTGGCCATTGGGCAGTGCTATAGAGGCTTGTAGTAAAATTCTATCAAAGTGACCAAATTTAGAATCATTGATTTGCAGGAATACTGAGGCGGATTTACTACCAGTGT
>VUQI01005598.1:26207-50378 GCA_015106735.1 Paratilapia polleni
CAGACTACTCTGGTAATTCTACAAACCACCTTTTGGTACAAATATAAGTGAGACAACCCACCTTACACACCACTGGCCCACATCTAAATGTACATCATCTTCACTACTTCTCTTCCACAGATGTGGTGCAGGTACCAGTGCAAGCTCTGGTTTGGTTCCTTTTGAGAACAAGCACACATTGAGACAATTTTGAGAGCCAAAGTTATACATCCTTACAGACTCGCCACTGTGGACTGCATCTGTGACTAACCTGTGAATTTCTTGTGGTAGCCCTTCTCGTTGCCACTGACGTCCATTGTTCCAACTTTCGGGACGGTGTGAATGCATCTGTCTTTTTTTCAGTGGAATTGCATGAAACTGGTTCTGGATTAAGCACCAGCACCGCATTGGTGGAAAAGAGCTGCACATATCAATTCCATCTCAGATCAGTTCAGTCTGAATATTGAGCATTTTGGGTGTGGTAGACTTCATGAACTGTCTTTACCTAAGATAAGTCTGGATCATAGTACTTCTCACAGTATATTTATTGTCATGGTTTCCCTTGTCATATACACAGATCTCTGGAGAAGCTGATTTCTATGGAATACTGATGGGAGCTATTCACTCACTAATTGTGGACAAAAATGTTAGTGGTGCTTATGCCAGCAAAAAATAAAATATTTTATTTTTAATAGGTTGAACTGTCGTCTGTCTCTCTGTGTTAGCCCTGTGACAGACTGGCGACCTGTCCAGGGAGTACCCCACCTCTCTCCCTATGGCAGCTGGGATAGGCTCCCAATGGATGGATGGATGGATAGGTTGAACTGTCTTTATATGCATATTATTATGTTGGTGTGACCAGTTTTCTTAGTTAATGTTGACTGTGCAAATATAACTTATGACATCTGAATATTGTGACTAATGAAAAGTTGTACGTGACATGATGTATGATTTACTGTAGCCTCTGATACAGTAACAGTTTACCGTGAACTCAGTTACACATTGTGAACTGTGAACTGCATGTAGATCGTCCCATTTGCATCTAATTCATTGCAGTCACTGAAAAACAGAGTACACTAGCTGCTGACTTATATGTAGAACTGAACTTTTTAGTTGATTTCTCTTGGCGTCCTTGAAGTTGTCACTCAGCTGACTTTCTGATTGAGGTTTTAAGTACACCTGGAGTTGGAGCACATTTTGCAGTATATTTGGTCTTAGACAGTCATGTTGTGGCACTTAATATTCAACTGTGCTTTATGTGGGGTCCGGGAGCCCATTAGATAGGATTCAAAAGGGTCCAAATCAGGCTGACTAGGGTAGCTTAAGTATACACTGAAATAATGTCTTTTGAAGAATCCATTACAGATATACACAAGTACTGTATTTAGTAAAAACTCAATCTTTACCAAATTGACTTTACCAAGTTATGTATTCTTTAGTATAATTGTTACATTACAACAGTACATGCCAATATTTAAGGAACATAATCTTTCTTACTATGACAATACAAACTTATCACTGTGGTATCTTTTCACTATATATGGTTAGACAGCGTAGGTGGGGCCTCCAGTGACACTTCCTCTTCCCCTTGATGGTGAAAACACTGGCCAACCTTCACTCTACCAGAGGAAGCTCATTTTAAGAACTTAAATAGCACGCTTGGAGCTTGAATTTATGTCACTGTGATTAAACTCCAGTGCTGGTTTCCTGCCACTTTAAATACACTGTGTTTTACTGTGTATTGTAGTTTGGGGCCAGATGATGTGTGAGTGGTGTTGGTAGGGTCTGTCTGCTGTGGTGATAACGCAGAAATGGAAGAAGATTTAGTGCCAATCAAGGATTCTACCCAAGGCACAGGTGAGCACAAATAATGTAGTGATATGTGGTAATTTTGAGTAAGTGGTGCCCTTTACTCTAAATATCGTCTTACTTGTCATGCTTAATTTGAATCTTTTTCTGGTTTGCTTTCAAAACTTTTTGACATTGATACAAATATTTCTTCATTGGCAAAAATGTCTTTTTAATCGATGAATATTGTCTTGGTTTGTGTTACTGGAAATTTGCTGACAGTAGTGTAGCGCCATTCTCACATGGGCATTGCATGTGTGTGCGTGCAGACACTGCATGCATAAAGTGCCTTTGTTAAGCCTGTCAGAAGGTTTCTGGTGCTGTGTGGCATCCTTCTTGTTGGTGAACTTCCTGAACTCTTTTTTTAACGTTCTTGTTCTTTTTGTTTGACTTCTGTATTTTTATTCAACAGAATTGGCCCACCACTCCTGCTTACAAAAAGCCAAGACTGTTAGCTTATGATGTGTTTGGGACTTTTTTTGGTATTTGGCAATACTTTACAATTAAGTAGAAACTAGAAATGTTTGCAATATGCTTGAAAGTTTCTATTCAGAAGGTTTTTGCAATGTAACCTCAATTCATGTATGTAGCTATTACAAATTTTACAGGTAAACAGCAAAGAAAACAGTCAAAGTTAAGTGCACTTGGACTGGAAAACTGTTCAAAATTTGCTGAAACATCTTTGTTTCCTCTCAGCTCTCACTCTTGAGCTGAGACACCGCTGGTGTGAAAAACAAGGACTCTATGTTCACGATGGGACGTGACACAAAATGCAAGCAGGATGTGGTTGACCAAAATGGAGGCATCTCTGAGAGAGAGAGATTTCTTTTTTCATTTGTTACACCTATTGTAAATTGTCGGCTTTTAACTTTTTGCTATGTCTGAGGGTTAAAAACTATTAGCACAAAAGTTTCATTAGGAAAATGCACCATTTTTAGTTCACATTCAGTGCTGACAGATATTTTCATAAGAAACTAATTTAGACTCTTTCCTGAATCTTCTTTTTAGCACAATCATTTATCTTATTGTGTGTTTGCAATCCACAAAATGTGGGCAATTTCTAAATATTCATTTGGTCTTTAACTTTACACAGAATATTGGTGTTGTGTTAAAATATGCATTTCTGTATAGTTTGTGCTTGGTGGTCACATTTCAGGATCTCCATATAACATTAATGCAATAGTAAGACCATCAAATTATTTTATGTATCTTAGATTTTTCATTTTTCATTTCAGATGTGAAAAAGGTGCATCATAAATCTGAAACCAAGCGATACAGTGAGATCTTCCGAGATTTTGATAATCTTGATTTATCTTTAATCTCTGTGTAAGTATTACCTAGAGTATCTCTTTTCTTCTGCTTCACTCTGCTTGTTGAGTTTGATCTGAATAGAATGGCAGAAAACCACAGTGATTAGTGAGCTGTTAATTTAAAATGCCATAGAGCTGTCTAATGATAGGAAGCCCTGAAGGATGGAACTATTCAAGTATTTTTTGTCAACTAAAAGCAATAATCCATCAACATGAACTCAGTCAGTTATGTATTATTGCAAATTGCTGTTTGACAGTTTATGTTTTTCTCCTAATACGATCTTTTTGTGTTCAGGTCAGAGGATGATCTGCTGGCAGAGACTGACTCCCAGCTCATCTCAGATTCCATCCCTGCAGAAAGTGCAGAGTCCACAGAGCAACATGACGTGACTGTAAGGAATAAATACTTTTAAAAACAATGAAAGACCTACTTCAGCATGTAACTTGTGTTCTGTTTATGTTATGTTGTTTTCAGAATTACTGATTCTACTGACACCTGAAACTGTGTAACGTTTTTTCTTTTTTTTTTTTACAGAATATTGTAGGCATGTTTTTAGGGGACAAATTGTGCTTTGATAGAGTTCATAGAGTAGAGTCCTTTTTTCAGAAGTGTGAAGATGCATTTTGTCCACAGATATGTGCTGAAGCCAATGACGTGGATGGAAACCAAACAGGTATGAATTGTGAGACAGAGGTGCTGAAAGACAACAAATTAGTATGCTATTGTTTGCATGCTGTCTGCTGTGAGGCAGTGTATGTTTGCCTGATATGAACTGTGAAGCCCTGCTCACACAGAATCAGCACAACGTTCATTTATACCGTATGTCAACCAAACTATTATTGAAGTAGTTACGGTCACTGGTTCGGTCACCTGCTTACCTTAACATAGATCATCCTGTGACAGACATCCATCCTCCCATCGGATCATTAGGAAGAGCAGGAGCTGCTTTCTATGACACTTAATAAATAATCTTCTTCAACCTTTATTTATTGTCTTATAATTAGCTGCGAGTTGTAACTGTCCCCCTGTAACAAGATTAGGATAAAGGAAGAGGATTAAAGCAGAGGACAGCTGCTCTCAGTTTTTACATTAGACATGAGGGGAAAACAGAGACGAAATCTCATCTTACATAGTCTAAGGCATAAATACAGGGGAGATGGAGAAATACACTAGTCTTACTCATAGTATACAGCGGGAGTTTGGGCCAAGTGCACAAACCTCAGTTTGACTCAAACTGCAGGTCATAGCACACAGTAAGTTAAGGAATTACAGAGACAGACAGAGTTAAAATAAGACAGTGAGCAATGTCAAACTTACTCTTGCAGCACAGAAACCCTTCTCAAGAACACCTCCCCCACCCCACCTTAGCCCACTTGCTCTCTCACACACCAGGAGGTAAACCTGATTCGATGCTCCTCTAAAGCCTGTCACTCTGCAATCTGGATTTGACTGGGATAATCCTCAATCCAAGTGCTTGAGCTCTAACCGACTGATTTCTGAAAGTGCTCAGAGCTCTCCCTAACCTAGAGCATAGAGAGGAAAGGCTAAGAGAGGTCACCCTTAGCACACAACCTGGCCACAAAGCTATCATTTCTCTGGAATTGCATGTTCTATTTTTTGGACTTTGCATGAAGACAGAAGAAACTCTAGTTGGAGTTTTTTTCCTACCACTCTAACTGGATTTGGCGGCTATCTAAAAGGGCCGAGCAGTGTAAAATCTGCATGTCTGAGTGAGGAACTTGAGAGAGTGCTTTTTTTTCTGGCGTAATATGCTTGCTTATTTTAAAACCACTGCACTATGGTCTGTTAGAAGAAGTGAAAGTTCTTAAAGTGTATCAGCTTTGACTAAAACAAAAAATTATAGCATTTATTTGCGAAGGTTGTGCTGGAAGTTGAACATGTTGAGAAAGAGGGAAATAGAAAGTGCTGCAGAGAGCTTTTGTTAGACCATGTGACTGTCACAGATACATCATCCACCCTCTATTGGTGTGAGTCACAGAGGAAGAAGAGTAGTTGTCATATTAACGCCCTGCTTGGGTGACCACACTAGAACTGTAACAGCATGCTGGTGTTGCAGGTATGTGCTCTTACAGCATGGCTTGTGTCTCTGTAGCTGGCTAGCAGTGAACAGGTGTGAGAGGGAGGGGCCAGGCAGAGAGGGGAAGACGGGAGAGCAGGGAAGTTATTTAGCTAAAGCTGTTTGTTTTTGGGCCATCCTCTCTCTAGTTACATCCCTTTTTTTGGTCAACTGTGAGACGTAGGACTCATTTAAGAGTTTTTTAACCAACAAACTCAAGTATATTTCAGTTTACATGCAAAAACTACCTAGAGTTTGCTGTCACTTTCTGGAAACCACAGGACCTTTATTCTGAGGAGCAGCTATGGCTTGCCATATGCAGTCATTGTTTCCTCTTTTGGGTTTGTGCATTTATTTTTAAGTGGCATTTGACTTTTGATCATCTTTATCATTTCAGATAGGGTCTGGGAGCTTTGATGTCACTTTAGAACACATTGAATGTTTCTTTGAGATTAGGGGCTATTTAAGTTTTCTGGAGAGTCAAACTACAGGGTGTTGCCCCATGGATACAGTGTGATTCCTGGGTACAGCTCCAAGTGTAAAGAGGCTACAGTTACGCTGATGTACTCCCTCACAGTCCAGGACGCAGACTTGGCCCTCTGTCGCTGTGAGGATGGAGTGGAGACAGCACTGCAGTACGCCAAGACGTGGTGCCGATACGCCAAAGACCTTCTTGCATGGATGGAGAAGAGAATCAGCCTGGGTAAGTACACATGTAGCTGAGTAAAGGAAATAGTAGCATAACATGCAAATTATTGTCATATCATAGAGATGGTGTATTTGAATATAAACTGCACACAGAAACAGGAATAGTTGGGTTTCTTGCATAATACAAATCTACAGTCTCTACAATATGGTTGAAAATAATTTTATCCACTATGAAGTTACTAGTCTTAGAATAGTACTGACATTTATTGGTTTAAAGTGTTGGTTAATTGTATATGATGCAAGTAGGTGTGACCTTCCCCCAGTGGCTTCCTATAGAGTTAGAGCAGGTGTTTTTGATTTAATAAAATTTGTAATACTGCCACAGTCATCACTCTCTGAAGGAGAGGAGGATTCTGAAGAGTGGATCACTGCTTTGTATCATCCAACCAAAAAAAACAACAACCATAATACATGGATGTTTGAGTGTCGGCTTGTGGAGCACCATGTAGTTCTCAGGGCCTGACTGTATTATTTCTCTCAAAGAGGATGTCAGTTTGTGCAGTAATCCCAAAGAGCTGCACGCTACACACACAAACAGAAAGGATTAAAGAGCAGATTATCTGAAAAGAGGAGGGTAATAAAAGACACTCTGTGCCTTTGGAGTACATCGTGATTACTCTTGTATGAGCCTTCACAGATTCCCAGCATCCAGACAGTGATGTCAAGCATGCAAGTCTACTGGTATTATTCAAAACACATAGCAACAGTTCCCAACCTCAAATGTGTAAGAAGCTGAATTAGGCCATGGTAACCGATGAGTAATGCTGGCTCAAGCTCAGCCCCAAACTACTGATTACACATAGTAAAGCAACATGGTGAGTTAGCTAACAGGATAGTGCCCATTGCTCAAAGAGAGCAGTCAGATCACAAATTGCTGTTGACGTAGTGCTTGTATCAGTACTTCTACTCAGTGAGTGAGATTATACATTAAAACTAAAGTTAACTCGGTTCATTTCCTGTTGCAGTTCTTAAACTCATGCAAAATGCAGACCACAGATATTTTTAAGCAAAATGAATCCCTCTTTTAAGACCTCAGTTCTAGCTGATTGCCAGGATGCTGCATGAGCTTTTCAGTAAAGGTCAGGGTTATGAGGAGACATAGAAGCTAAGTGATGTCAGCAAGTTTGACCAAATGGAGCTCTAAGAATCAGTTTGAGGCTACCCACCAATAATGACATTCAGTATAGTGGTAGAATTTCAGTGGATTCTGCTTGTATTGTTTCATCTTGATGTGCTATACCTTGTGTTAAATGTAAGCTGAAGAAAACCTTGAAGGTGATTTTTGTTCACAGAACAAGAATTTGCAAAAAATGTAACAAAGACAGCTGAAGGGGCGAAGGCCAACGTACTCCAACAGGTACAGCTTTGTTTATTGGATACTTGACAAAAAATGTTCTAGTTGTTACAGTACTTAAACTGGTCTGGTTGAGTCTGTAGCATTTCCCTCTCTTGGTTGTATTTACTGTATGACAGCTGTCTAAATTTGGTCACATCTATGCAGGAAATGATGCCATTACAATACATATACACAATGGCTCTAGAGCAAGACATCAAAAACAGTGTGACCGCTAGAAGGACTTCTGAACTACTGCAAAATCGCTGTTACCAGGTATAGAAATCTACAAATACATACATAACCCTCTCTGTCTTTTAGATGTAGATGTGTTAAATACAGTTTCTCTGTCCCAAAAAAGGCCTTGGCTGCAAAGAAAAATGAGATTGATAAGTGGCGCAGAGAGTTTAAAGAGCAGTGGGCAAGAGAACAACGGAGGATGGTAAGTGAATAATCAATCATGGTACTGGTTGAAGTTAAGAAGACTTTATTGCACTGTTAGTGACCTTGTTGGTACCTATAAAAGTCATGTTGGACTGCAGGTGGACACAGTAAAATTGTCATCATAATCATTTTATATTTTTATCTATCTTCTCACATCTGTGTGTAAGCTGTATAATCCACGATGGGTATACTTTTGTATGTTCTGTATGTATAGTTTGGTAAACATGTATCTGTGTTTTATCTGTTATGGGTGTAACCAGTATGTTTGTTATCTTGTATGTTGTGTTAAAATTTATGTCAGTAATGAAACAAACTAAACTGTATTTTTCCCCTCTATGTATCACCCTTTCTTGTTTTCAGAATGAAGCAGTGACAGCTTATAAAAAGAGCAAGCACCAATACTACCAGCGTTGTGATGAGCTAGAAAAGGCTAAAGCCATCTCTGCTAAAGCTGTGGATGACACAGCTGGAAGCAAAACACTAGATAAGAGGAGGAAGTCTAAGGATGAAGCCCAGATTAAGGTGAATGTCCCGTTATTACACTACATGAAATCTGTAAAAATTAAGTTCTAAAGATTCAGTACAGAAAAAGTATATATTTTCAGGTAGCCTTTGGTATCTTCATAATGTTTCATAAAACAATGTAAAGAGAAGAAGAGAGAGACACACAGACACAGATTGTATAGCTCCTCTCAGGTTTTCTCTCTGTCTCCCACAGGTGTTTGAGGCAGAGATGCTGTACAGACAGTGTGTGTCTGATGCCAAAATCCACCAAGATGAGTTAGTGAAGGTCAAGGAAAGAATCATTACACACATTCGCAAGCTCATCTGTCAGGGGGACACTGTGCTCAAGGAGGTTGGTATTTAATAAAAAGCAACTTTTGGTATAAATATAGGACATATATAGTTAGTATAAGGTGCCTTGGGGAACTAGACATTAATTTATAGGATGATCAGCTAAGAACAGTCTAATGGTTGAAAAGAAGTTACAGCATCATGTTTACCTACTAGTCATTAAGTTAATTAATACAAGAATTTCCTTGGAAATAATAACCTGCCTGAGCAGTGATGTATGTCAAAAAAATCTGCTATGCTTTGCTATATTAAAAGGTTTTGGTGGGTGGGTGTGAAAATGAATTAGTTAGCAGAGCACTACTCTGATATTTTATATCACATTTGTTGATAAAAAATTGCGGCTTTGTCTCCACATCATTGTCTCCTCTCTGCATCAGGCCACAGTCAACATGTTCTACTTCCAGCGCCAGCAGACAGAGCCTGTTCCCCTTGGCTATCACAACCTGGAGGTGACGTGCAGATCCCAGGAGCCTGGTGAGCCCTACCTGAATTACATTTTCAGCAAGCGTCGCCCCGAGAAGCCTCTCCAAAAATTCACCTTCCAGGAGTATGTTCCTCAGGGCAAAGGGTACGGTAAAGTGACTAACTGCTGCTTCTTTGTCTGTGATGTCTAGAGCTGATAAAATATCTGGTATATTTTTAAATAATAAGGTGAATATTTATGAAAATGTGTCGGTAGGAATAGATGTATCTGTGTGCATATCCTTGCTAAAAATAGGATAGAAAAACTGCTCGATATATTCCCCTGTACTCATTAGAATATTTTTTTTGAAAGCAACAAAAGAAAAACCAGCACTCTCAGCTCTCTGCCGGACTCCTCACTTATGACAGATGATACTCCTTTGAGACGACCTGGCGATAGCAGTAAGGACTCCACACGATTACACCTTCATACATTAACAAAGAAATCCTTCTCTTTAATAATATTTGTGTTTTGGTTCTCTTCAGGGAAAACAGGGCACAGTGACAGTGAGAGTATCGGAGGCAGTTCTGAATCCCTGTCCAGCCCTGGTAGGCACAGGCATACATTTGTGTCTGTAACTTTTCCTTTGCATGTCAACACGTTATGGAGCTTAACATTTTTCATTTTCCTTGTACTGTGTTTCTGCTGAATGGAAATATATAACTGAAGCTAGGAGGCCGGGTAAAACCGCATCCACTCTGACAGTGTCATCGGATGACCTAGACGACCGGGATGCAGCGTCAGAATCGGGTTTGTTATCTCCTTTTCATGCTTTCAACAGAATACATCACAAGAGTATTTTTTTTAATCTGATCCCCAACTGGCGAATAACTTCATAAATTCTATCCTCTCCACCTCCCTGCAGAGTGCATTGATAGCCAGCCAGTCAAAGTGCGGCAGGTTTCTCGAGCTGCGCTGTCACACCGACTCAGGAAAATGAAAAGCAAGATGGCCAAATGCAAGCAGTGTGACAACTATATTGTTGTCAGTGGGGTTGAATGTGAAGAGGTATGATTCCACATTTGACAAACATACTATAACATGGACAAGAACATCAGCTTCTCTGAGATCACTAATGCATTCTGTTCTTTTCAGTGCGGCCTGGCTTTGCACAGGAAGTGTATGGAGGTGTGTCAGCTAGAATGTGAGCACAAGAAGGGGTCAGTGTTTGGTGTGGACCTTTCTCTGCTGCCACGTGACAGGCCAGATGAGGTGCCCTTTGTAGTACTTCGCTGCACATCCGAGATTGAGAGCCGTGCTCTCTGTGTCCAGGTATTATTCATCATCACTCTGGCTAAAACACACTGGTTGTCAAGTGTGAATAGTGACCTAATAATCTGTTTTCTTAGGGGGTGTATCGTGTGAGTGGGTCCAAGCCTCGCATTCAGAAGCTTTTCCAAGCCTTTGAAACACAAAGGGAGCAGGTGGACCTCTCGGACCTCTCGCCACATGACATCACCTCTATCCTTAAGCACTTCTTTAAGGAGGTAAAGGAGTCATTGAAATAAGAACTTCATTGCCTTCTTTAGGGTGATTGTAAGAGAAATTAGTGTTTTTAAGATCTGATATACAGTACAATTCAAAATTTTAGACAAAGGTAAAGTAAGGAAGCTTGAGATCATTGTCACACACTTCAGAATGAAACTCATCTGAGATGGATGAAATCTAAACATCTAAAGTGCTTTGAAGTTTTGCACAGTTTAAGGCACATACGTTTTCTCTTATATCTCAGTGAATATTTTCAATACTATCTCTTCCAGCTCCCCGAGCCCTTACTAACGTTTGACCTGTACAATGATTTCATCATGGTGGGAAAGGCTATTCAACACCTGAATGATGGGGAGACATCACCAGAGCCTAAAGACATAATGGACATCACTGACAACTTGCAAAAGCTACTACAGAGACTTCCTCCATATTGCTACAGCACTTTGCAGCACATTGTGTCTCACCTTCAAAAGTGAGCATGCTCTGGAACAACAGACCTCTCTAGTTAAACTTGACCTAATCCTTTTCATAGATTACATTTACTTAATTGTACACTGCAGCACTCACTTTGACTTCTATGTCAAATTTTGCCCTTGAATTTGTCTTGTGTGTATCTTTACAGAGTTTCAGAGAACTACGAGAACAAGATGTCTTCCAGCAATTTGGGCATTGTTTTTGGGCCAACATTATTGCGCCCTCTAGTGTCAACAGATATGTCAATGATTGCTGTGTTGGAGACCACCTACCAGGCTGTACTTGTTGAGTTCCTCATCACACATCATGACAAAATTTTTGGCCTGCAACAGAGACCCAATACACCTCCTCCACCAGCCCCCACTGCACCTCTTCCAGACACCCCTCCCAGAGCTTCCTACCCCCTGGATGGGGTAGTTTATCGTGACTTAGAACATGAAACCTCCTCCAGAGAGCGGCCACGCTCCGTAGAAGTAAGTATTTCAGTTCCCTCCATCTCGACATTCATAACTAATTTAAAGAGTTCCTTTTTAAGAAGTCCCCTTCATTTTACAGCTACTTGAGTTTAAAAGGGATCAGCAACAGTTGTTTAGCATTCACACCATGCTGAGAGAGTATGCACTTACCTGTTTTTTAAGAGCCTTAGCACTTGCCACCTTAACGTGTAGCCAGACATTTATTCCATGAGGATTAACAAGATCCTCATGGACAACTGCTGCATTTCTACTGCTCTCTGCATGCTGACCTCCATGACCTTTTTTCTAGCTTTCTCTTTGCGCATTTCACTGCTCTTCCTTGTAAACAAAAAAATATTTACCCCATTGTGGACGTTTACCTGGGCTGCACAAAACTAATGTTACCTGTCTTTAGGGGATTAATACTACTTAATCTGTTCAAAAAGGCTTTCACTTGGTACATTACATTTGTACCTGATAAAAAAAACAGACACATCCCAAGTAGACATTGCCCCGGTAGGAATCATATAATGTAGTGCTGCAGGTTTAGATGTGGTCTGTAATCCACCACTCAACTTGTGTCATTCCAACAGAGTCGAACAATCAAGAGAGACTCAAGCGAGGGTTATATATCTGACAAGTCTTCATCCAATGAGGCAGTGGACCAGCTCAGCGCTGAAGCCAATGAGAGAGCAGGTAGGCGGGACATAGTGATAGAGAAGTTACTCCTGACTAGAGCAGGTCAACAAATTAATTAATCCACAGTGTTTATGTCCTGTGAAATTTATAGATGCTGGGGTTTTCAGTTGTACAATGAGTTATATCTTGTGTCAGCTTGTAGTTTTGCTGCTTGAGGACATGTTTTAAATAATCCTTTTGGAGATCTTGTTGGTATTACCAAACGGCTCCCAAGTTGTTTGCTTTATTTCTCGCAGACAGGTGGTTGGTTCTAAATTACAGTTACACAGTAGCCTGTCTTTGTAAGCATGAGATACTGTGGGTGCAGAGTGCCAGAAATATCTGCTTTTTGTTTGTTTTTTTAATGACTTTACATACTTCTTCTTGTTATTTTTAGGAGATTTACTCTTCATGTCATGTCATTCTGTAAAACTGGCAGAATCCAGTTGATTACTTTTTCTAGGCATAGTGTTCATGGAATTAAGCAAATAATGTATGATTTTAAGCAAAATGTAATAATTTATCTTGGAGTTAGAAATCTTGGTTTGACATTTGAGTTTTTGTATAAATTTTGACAACACACTTACAAAATTTGAGTTTGTTTTTTTTTTTCATTTGTTTGGATCCTGCCCTGAAAGTCTGAGGCTCTAACTATTCTTTGCTTGCTGTACTCTCGCTGTGTTTCTGTGGTGCTCTCTTCTCTATGGCTACAATAGCAGCTTCAAGGCTACTCACTTTCAAGTCAATGCAGGATAATACAGTAGTTGCAGTTTGCACTGTACATCATCTAGAACAACTCTGTATAAACATCTTATCATAGTTTTTCTGCATTATAATCAGTAATTAGTGTTTGAATGGCTTTACTTTGTGAATCACATGCTTGTCCTTCTTCTCCTACTCCAGTCCTGGCTGTGAGAGAGGTATCGAGTGATCCTCAGGGTGAGTCGGTAGGGGAACCTACCTCTGATTTAGGGACCCAGCCATACTATCGCTTCACCAGGCAGCCTGTGAAGTATCACCGGCATCAAAATCCAGGAACCCGACCCTGCAACCCAGGTCATGTAGCCAGACAGGCTGCATCTCAAGTAAGGGGCCATACAGGAAGTGCAGACAGCAGCCGCAGCTCTTCTCCAGAGCCAGGGGCACAAAGGCTTTCCCAAAATATACATGACTATGAGAACACTCTGGAGCCCCAGCAGGTCACCACTGCCACAGAGAGTAAAATGGATGTCCCACTAAGCCCTCGTGAGGTTGTGCAATACATGCTGGGATTGGACTCCACATTTACACCACCTCCAGCTGCAACATCATCCGGTACAACACAGGCATCCATAAATCAGAGCAATAATAGCCAGACTGCTGGACAGAGTCACAATCTGTGTCAGTCACCAAAGACAATTCCTGTTGATCAAAATGTTTCCTCACCAGCCCAAAAGTTACTGTCTGGTTTAAAGCTAAGGCGCAGCCACTCAGGGAAGGACGAGCAGCTTTTTGTCTGAGGAAAGATCTGCAGACAGTTCACTGGAAATCATTCACACACACCAGAGGACTTTGTTAATATCACCGTTATTATATCTAACAATAACGGTGCTTCTATCAATGCTTCTATCAATATTACTGCTGTTATTATGAATAGAATACACCCACATTTTAGGTGCAAATATTACTCCGGTAACACAAAACTTAACTGTCTTTAGTAACAAAAACTACTTAGCTAACATTTGTAACATGGGGAAAAATTCAATCCTGATGCCTACTTGGATTGCCACTTAATCTTCTTTTGATTTTGGTCTGTTGATAATCCAGCAGTTTACTAAACAGACCATACAAGAGAGGTTTATGTATTCATTTTTTAATTACTACTTGTGCTTTTGAATGTAATAAGCAGGTAAGGTAAAGAGATACAAACTAGCTCCTAAGTGTAAAGGTTTTGTCCTGAACAAACTGTAATGAATATTTGTAAAATACAGTGTCGTCAAGTTGTACAATAATTCTGTTTTATATTTGTTGTGCTTTTTAAATATTTTATAGCCTTCAGATGGAAATTGTTGTAGTCCATAAACAAATACATGGCTTCACTGTTGTCATTGATCTTAATACTGATCATTTTTAGTTTAATGCACCTTTCCTATTTTAACACAAGGGGGCGGTCTTCTCTCAGTGTGCGAGAAAAGCATGCCAGACACAATAGTGAGAAAGCAATAAACCTTTTATCTTTAACTGCAGTACTCTGTGTTTGGAGATTACACTTTTTTACTTCCATACCAGCCTTTTAATGCCTACACCTGTTTCCTTTCACAGTCTGATTTAAGTAAGTGGAGTGAGGCAACATTTTCTGATTTCTTCAATGAGTAAAGTGCTATCATCTTCATTCGCCTTTGTTCTTTTGATATTTTTACACCAAACTCAGTTTTAGTGTATAATACAACAGGGCCTTAAATATCTTTGCCTGTATGGAGGGGGTTGATATGTCGCCACAAGTTGTTTCACCTTAGCTGTGCCCTTTTAAGTCTTCGTCTAACCTTGAATACAAATGCAAAAGATCCTCCCCATCTGAGTTATCAATAGGCTGTATTATCACTCATCTTCCCTCATCATTTTCCGCACCTTCTCCCTCCCTCCTTTCGTGTCCATCTCCTCCCTCTGCGCCTTTTTACGCACAAAACAAGTCAGAGCGCACACACGGCTGCCGGAGAAAACAGAAGAGACAATAGACAGTACTTCGGGTCATCATGGTATTTGGATTTTTACCGTAGGCAACATGCGCGGCGCTTTGTGAGGTACAGGTGGATAATCCGTGATCGCGTCTGTTCATTTACTAGTCAAAAGTTTCCCCAGGTTTTAATGTTGCCAACCGAGATTTCAGGAGGAGTGTGTTTCACCTCAAGGTAGGTCTCCGCAACTCAAGAACAGGTTGTCAGTGAAGACAGCCTTGTGATTTCCAAATAACCGTGTTGCTTGAATTGATGGGTGTTTCTTGTTCCAGCTGCAGCGCGTGCTTTGGTCCAGCGTTATTGGGTGTCTTTTTACAAATACTTGGGATAAAAGATTAAATCACAGTGACCTTGCTATCTGATAGGTTTTATGATCTTCCATTTTATATATTGACACAAACATGTAAAATAGTCCTAAAATATGATGTGGAAGACAACCAACTCTGCTTTACAGGCTGTGTGACGCTTTTAGTGGATAATTAACTAATTATCATATTGGTTTACAGCAGTTTTTAGCCTGTTTTGAGCGCAGCAATCACATCCACAACTCAACTTTGTCTTTTACTTTTGATAGCACGAGGGAAAATCTGACGTTTCACAGCTTTCAACTCATTTTACTAGCTGCTTGTTACCATATCTCTGAGAACAGAAGGGCTGTTAGTTGCATTTAAACAGAGTGAGGGTTCTTAGCATTACTTTGAATGTAGTTTTTAACAGTGCGCTTTGACGTCAACTTTAAAGAATAATTTGTTCATCCTCATAAATATGGCAATTATGTTTTCTTTAATTGTAGCTCCAGGTGACCCGCGGGAAATCCAGAGATCCTTTTGATTTCAATATTGATGATCGCGGTACTTGCTTTTAGCGTCAACGTGTAATTATTGGTGCTTTACACAAATGTGTCATGAATGTTTTCAACCCGCAATTAGGAAAAGTGCCAAATCAGATTAGTTGTATTTACATAAGTCATTTGGTGTTATCTGATTACTTCATTTTCTAAGACAACAGCCCATTTTATATTCTCTGTATTTTACAGGATCACCCTACAGGCCCCTCAAATGTACAAATCAGTATGATTCCTTACACTTAACACAATAAAAAGAAAATACATAAATCTAATGTGTTATTCATTGAAACTATAGACTATCATTATATTACTGTACATTAAAAACACTGGAGTCAATACTGAGAAACTCGACTACATATTAAAAGGTGCCTGCAGAAAAATCTAAGAAAGTTTTGGTCAGTGTTTCCAAAACGAATTAATTTTTATCTGAATCTTTCGTTGTTTTTTGTTTGTTTTCCCTGCCTTGTTGAATTCACGTCTGTTTGTTTTTTTTTAAAGGAAATTAGCAGAATACAAAATTCATTCTGCTTATTTTAAAGCTTCTCCTGTCATAATTCGGTTTGCTTTAACGGAGCAATTTTACAAATTTGATTAATTGTAAAGAATAAAATGTAATTATTGCACAAAACAAGATCAAGAAACAAGAAACATGACCACAGATATATATTTAAAATAATTTTTAAAAATTTAAAACATTTTAAATCCAAAAGGCAGATAAAAAAAAGTTATACATTTTTGTTTGTATTAGAAAAAAAAGGCTTACATAGTTTTCACAATTTTGTAGTATTTATTTATTTTTTATAACTTAAAAAATAATAGTAATAAAATGCGTGATGTTTAAAGACTGGCTTGCAATTTCAAAAATATAAATGACACATGTTATGGCTATGTGCTAAGTTTGTAATGTAATTCTTGATGCTCATATGTAATTATTTTTATTTAGAATTTTGTGAAATTATTTTCTCTCCTTTTTAAAATCATCGTTATTTCTTATCTTCATCATCATAGAATCATAGACTGTCCTATAAAAAAAATAATAATAAAAATCCAGGTGACTGTTTTGGCCTGCATCTTCTCTTACTAATTCCCTTATTTTTAGGTGTATTTACTGTAGTGGTTCAGTAAATACAAAAATGGTGCATTTTTGTCTCTCTAGCGATCACACTGAGGGGAGGAGAGAAGGGATGAAAACAGAGGAGAGCCAGCAGTCCTGTCTGCAGCAGCCTCCATCCTCCACGCCTTTTGGTGAGTCTTTGCTGGCAACTTGTAGCATGGCCCGGATGGCATACAGTCTTATAATAAATGTTATCACGAGGCTTGTGACTAACTTTTCATTTATGAAAATCATGAAGACCACAAATAAAATACCAAAGTATGTGAGCACGCCCACTTTATCCGCGCTTTTAAATCCTGAATGTCTACAGGAATATCATATAGACAGTCAGGACTATGCTTATATTAGGGGAATATATGGTTATCATTTATGATAAAATTAATAAGATGAGATGCAGTCTCACAACCAACGCAAAAACAGACTATGTGAATATTGGGCCCACAACAGGAGAAAAGAACAAAAAGAAGGCAAGGTTCCGTTTTTATGTTGACTTAACTAAGGCTCTATATGATACTATAACTTACGTTACCGTGACTTCAAAAGATTAAATTAACAATATAATATTAGCAAAATCAACCCTCTATACACTCGCAACACTTTTCAAGCCTAATGTGACATTTATAAAGATTTCAAGCAATTCTTACACTGACAGTCGATTTAGGAATGAAATAAATACATCGCCAGGAGATAATTAATTTTTAAATCAGAAAATTACTATCAAAAGCTGAGGTCGCCAAGAGCTTTTGCCTGAAGTACGTGCCTTTCATTTTCGTCCCATGCTATGGTGGGAAATGCAGTTTTTCTTTGCCAGATGACATGAAACATACACACGGTTTGGTGTAATACGTAAAATATGTTTTAGTGCTTTACGCGTGACCATGGTGCAGGGAAATTTAGAAGGAAACAACTGTTTTTAAAGACTGGAGTTACACGGAGCAAACTTGGCCAGTATCCTGGCTTTGGCCTTCTCTCAGTCTCTCTGTCCACGCTTTGATATGCTCCCTTCAGGTCCAGAGTACAGAGGAGGAGGAGAGGTGTGCGCGGGCTGCGAGTCTCCCATCGCCGACCGCTTCCTGCTGCGTGTGAATGAGCGTTCCTGGCACGAGACCTGTGTCAAGTGCGCCGTGTGTTTAAGCGCGCTCACTGGGACCTGTTACAGCCGGGACCGCCTGCTGTACTGCAAGCACGACTATGAAAAGTAAAAGCACCCATACACACACACACACACACACACCGTCAATTCAAGGTTAATATAGGTTTAGGTTGGGAAATTCCCAGTAACTAAAAGAAGCTTTATCTCATGCTGAAAATAATCTCCATTATCTGAAAAGAAATATAGTCCCACAATAATGGAAACAATTGAGTTTAATTGTAACTCAAAATACAATTGCAATTACTTCCCAAATTTGACGATGTACGTTCATTTATGGAGACTATTTTAGACGTTTTACTTTCGTCCAATCAGAGACAAGTTGAAGTGACGTCACCCAGTCTACTGTTTCCAAGCCACAGACAAAAAGTTTTTGTGACTTCAAATTGAGACTGAGATGTGATTGATATTTACAATGTGACATGCTGATATGGTTACTTTTGCTAATGTGATCCTACTGAGACAAACACACACACACACACACACACTCGTTTTGACATCTTAGTGGGGAACTTCATTGACATAATGCTTTCCCTAGCCCCTTACCCTAACCCTAACCATCAGAAATGAATGCCTTACCCTAACCCTTACCCTAAACCTAACCATAACTTAATTGTAATCCTAACCCTGAAACCACGTTTTGAGCCTCAAAAATGCTCAAACCTGCCTTCAAATTCGTGAGGACCAACGTTTGGTCCTCACAACTATAGTTTTATGCAAATTTTTGTCCTCACAAAGATCTCTAAACAAGTACACACACACACACACAGAGTAAAACGTTTGTAAAAACAAATGAGGAACATGTCTTTCATATTCAGCGTGCACTGAAAGTCTCCTGTTAGACTTAACAGCATCTATCAATGTGCCAACATAAGATGTAGTAAAATGTTAATCACTGTAAGAGCACGTCGTTTAAATTCTGAAAAATTAATGTAGGTGTCAAGAAAGAAGGTTATTTAGGGTGTACAAATGACCTGCACATAAATCAGAACAAATCTGCTTAAATAACATTAATGAAACTTTAACTACTTAGCTAGAGAAGACAGACTTGTGTAGCTGAGAATTATAATGTAGGGAATATAGGCTATATGTTGTACTAATGTTTGGGAAAAAAAACTTTATAAAAAAATTATAAAATAGAAATTTCTATACATTACTGACTAAAAATATACATGCCTTTAAATTGAAAATTCCCGTTCAATCCCACACATCTATCATTACAAACAAGGATAGACTTGTGTGTCAGACCTATGTGGCTTTACTTAAATTCAAGATACCCAGAGGTTCAATGTGCTTAGTGTTTAGGATTTCACATTTTATGTATTTATGTATTTTATGTATTTTGTGTATTACAGATAGGCCATATGTATCTAAAACTAAGATCTGCATTACACTGATATAGAATGTATACATTCATTTTTAATGGCAGTTTTATAGTTTTATTGATGCTTGTTTATTGATCTAGACTTTTCACAAAGGCAAAATTCTGTCCGTCCAAAATTCAAATTCTTGGTTTATATGACTATTTCCATTGTGTTTATGTTCACAATCTTATTTGAACCAACAACCCTTGACACTGCTATTCAATACCTTATAATAATGCAATGTAGAGCATCTGGACACACTACATTACAATATACTGCAATGTAAAAGTTCTGTTTTTTGTTTGATAGCTCACTCTATATACATTTTTGTGGCCATACTACATTTTTGCTTTGGCTGCTTGGTGTGTGCTGTGGTCAGTGGGTGTGCCTGCAATGGGAGCTCCAGGGATGGACAGCTTAAGGACGAGTCTGCAGCTTGTTATCGTTGTTATGAAAAGTGTCAGACGGCATCCAGCAGCACAGACTCTCCCACTGTACCTGGCATCTGGAGGAGAGTGAGTCAGTAAGAGAAAGAGCGAGAGAGAGAGGAACTGTGATGAAAGCCCCATTGTGTGACGTTTATCTGGAAAAATGAGTGGGAAACGTGGAGGCAATAGCTTATCAAACTGAAGAACTGGGCTCATTTTCAGTGATGGAATGAAAAAGTATATTTGCTCTCACTGTGTAATGACTGTAATTGCAGATCCAAATTAATAGTCAGAGGCTCATTCACTATGTTGTTGATTTAGTCCCCTATACATTGCATATGCCTTGTTGCCTCGTTGTGTGAGTCGGTGCCAGACTTGGCACACAGTAATGCCTGTGACCTTCAGCGGATAGGCAACAATGTCTCCTTGTTTTCCCTGCAGTCTGTCCATCAGCGCCCTACACAACCCCCCCCCAAAAAACCTAGAGCAGGTGTGTGTGCTGTAACAGATAACCATGTCCAAGAATTTGGAATGTGCATAAGAATTTTAGGGGAATTTGTACAATTATTAGCGGATGCTTAATTTTTTTTTGACCCTCCATTTGAGTCTCAGTTTCATTCTTGCTTCAGACAGGAAAAGGCAGATCACTTCACTGATGTCAGTGCACACTGATGAGTTTACTTTGTCCGGAATTCTAAGGAATTAACTTAACTGAATTCCCTAAAAAAATATGTGAATGAAATACATTAACGGAAAGGCAGCATCTTGCAGGCTTTTCAGATTATAATGGGATTTTTAATACTGGGATGTCTTCCTTGTGCAGTATCTCTGGCTTGTCCAAATATATATATTTTAAAAATTCATTCTTTGCTTTGATTACATCACCCCACAGAAAGACAAGCAGACCTCTCCTCACTGACTCCTTCTCAGCAAAAGCTAAAGGCTACACTGTACAGTGTTTGCTAACAGATAATTGCTTTAAAATCTGTGAAATAGAAACAAATACAAAATTGGTTTGTGGGTGGGCATATATTTTTAATTAATCTATCTGGTCTGGATTTAAAAAAAACAAAAACAACAACAAAAAAAACCATGCAGATTCAAATGAGAAAAGAAATCTAATTTTCAAATGCCTCCCATCCTCCACCCGGATTCATGTGGACTTAACTGCCTCCAAGGCAAAGGTTTGTTCAGCATTTGCATGTTTAATGCTTTTGAAGGATACATTGCTTCAGTATTATTGAACTCTGATGATCAAAAAGCCAATGTAAGGTTTCAAAATATCACATGATTTTTATTTTTTTTTAAATCATAGTCTGCATATTTCTGGGAACGCGAATGAGTCTCATTCACGTTAAGTACCTGGTCAAAAAGAAGCAGTTCATTGCCATTCATTAAAAATAATAAAATTAAACAAATTAAAATAAAATAAAATAAAACTGGAGGTATGCCTTTTCGGTAGTGCCAGTTTTGAGTTTCCCTGGTCTCAATCTGTTATGGAAATGAGGGGATTTAGACACAATAAACTCAAGTGCATCTTGTGGATTTTTCTAGTGGATTTATTTTTGTTTTGAAACCTTGAGAAATTCTCTGGAACCCCATTCTGTTACGGACCAGATGTTCAGCATGAGGCGTTAGAATAAGACTTCCCTGCACACAAATTCCCTTTAGGTTGTTTTCATGCTCAGGCGCAATATATCGCATTTACTGGCACAACGGTCAGAGTTATACAAATCTGGATAGAAAAAGTTTACTACATCTGAGGAAGTGATATTTTTCTAAAACTCTAAATGAAATTTTGGACTTTTCTGACAAAATGATTAACGGTAAAGCACTCAAGCTGTATGTTAACACAGTTTGCTTTAAATCAAAAATAGACTTCTTTAAACTAAATGTTACAGGAAGATGAATTATCATTCTGACTGAAAGCTGATCAGTACATGGACATGCAGAAATAATAGAGCACCCTCATTCTGTGCTTTTCACACAGGCATAGTCTTATAGCTGGCCATTATGATTCCTTGTCAAAGTGACGAGTATAAGACCAGTGTTCTCTCCTCAGTAGTGCTGAGCCCAAAGAGAACTGAGGGTATTCTAGCTGTGAGAAGCCTACAAACTCCCTTGAAAGCCACATAAAGGCAGCTCCAGCTCTGTGAAAAACAGGTCACCAGGGTGGATATTCACTAAACCTTGGGTTTAATACCTCACTCTGTGGGGTGGAGGGCACAGAGACTACATCTAAGTTTACAAACCCTCTCACCACAGCCAGAGAGAGTGAGGCCCCTTCGCCACAGTTATGGAATCATCCTCTGCTGACCGGGGAGTTATACGTGAGGCTAACACTAAGGACCTGAAAGAGTATCCTCCCAGGTTACAGTGCATTTATGCGAGTGAACTTCTAAGTCTGAGGATAGAAATTGCATCTTTTACCCATTCTCCCTTCTATACCGCCACCCCACCAACCATTTCTCTCCCTATCTCTCTATCCGTTACCTCGTTCATCACTGTCTGCTTTGTAATAATATTTCTCTATTCCAAACCTCATTTCCTTCTTGTTGAGATTGATAGCAGCGATGACACCAAACAGTTTATCTCCCCATTTATCCCTTGTTTTCTCTTAATCGCCCCCCCAGTGCCTCTTTGTCTCTCAGGAGGGGAATAGGAGGAGGTGGCGGGGTGGCTGATTGGGTACAGTGCTAATTGCCCAGCTCTGTGGCTGTCCTGTGTTGACAGGTCTGATACTGGGCTGCAGGGAAATACTATTACAGATAATTATGCAATGATATGTCAGAGGAAATACAAACCCTTATTCCTATAAGCCTGACTCTTTTTAAAGAGTCACTGTTGATAAATAAAAAATAAGTCTGAATACTGAAACTTTTACAGTTTTAAAACATGTCAACTAAAATAGAGTTTGATATTCCTTGCTTATTTGGTTGCACCTATGAAAATACTTTTTGACAAAGGATATTCTGTCTTTCTAGGAACCAAATCATGTCTGCACAAAGGTGGCACCAGAAATCTCAGCAATTGTAGGTTAAATAACTGAAAATTTCAGCTCATGGAATGAATCTTCAAGTGGAAGTAAAGTTTGTAGTTCAGTGTGGGTGTGGGTAAACATAGCTTCACTTAAGGCTGTACATAATATACGCATGTGATTCTGAAATGTTGAAGCACTCCTCTCTCACCCGAGAGTCTTATATTAGCTACACCTGCAGCTCAACAGATGATGGCTGGTGGTTTGCCAGATGAGAATAAAGTGTGCATAGCTGAGTTTTTATGCTTTGATGGTGTGCTGTTGAAAAACAGTCCAGTTTGATAGTATAAATGAAAGAGCATCAGGGAGAAATGTCAGTGGTGGAGAAAGGGTTCAAAATGGGTTAAAGAAGGTAAGGACGAGGTGTGTGAGAGTTTTAAGGAAGGAACAGCCTCTGGCCGGGGCAGATTTTTGTCTGGGTATGTGTGTATGTGTGCGGGTGGTGATGGTGAGGGGGGGGTGATATTGCCACTGTTTTTGCATAATGTGAGATGAGACCCCATCATCTTTCCTCCCCCACAACAATTTTATAACAGACAGCTAATAAATGTTTCATGGCAGAACAAGCTGCTCGCCTCAGCTTTATTAAATCTGAGATAATAAAAGCAGAGAGGGAGAGGAAAAAAGAGAGTGCGAATAGGGGGTCGCACCAGAGAGGGAGAGATAGGGAGATCGGCGTAGACTTCTCGCAAATCGACCGGCTGTATCTCCTGTTTCTGGGGCAACGGGTCCCGCTGTCCCCCGCCACCCCCTCCCCGCTGCTTCCCGCTCCGCCAGAGACAGACAGGAAATGAGAAACGGGCAGACAGGATATTGCGTTCTGGTGGCCTGGGGATTAACTGTTTTATCTAAACTAACACACACCCACTCACTCACGCACACAAACACATCTATATCCTGACACATAGCATTCATTCTTGGTAGCATCAGGTGTAGCTCACAGACACACACCCAGAGACACATATCATGCAGACCATACACATCATACAGGTATTTGGTTGTTCCTTTACACAGGTTAAGGCATGAACATTACAGGCATCAGTGCTGCTCTCATGTAGCGCTGGTCATTACCAGTGTGAACGATTTACTGCAAGAGTCACACCATGTAACTTTATAACTGTGAGAATGGCTCAGTGCGCAGAAATGCCTCTAAAGATGTATTCTATGTACTGTTGGCCCTTGTGTCCTTTAGATAGCAAGTATTACATCCATGTTGCACATTTTTTAGAGCACTCATTGACCTTGTTACTTCATTGATGCATGGATGGATGTGGTGCACAGATGCAGCATCTGTCACGGTTTTATTGATGTTTGTACCCAGGCACCTTATCTATGTTTACACTAACTGTGCATATTTGTGTTTATGTGTGCATGTGACTGTATATATAGCAGTGTGTGTGCATG
>VUQI01005598.1:50411-63892 GCA_015106735.1 Paratilapia polleni
ACATAACTTTTATATATATATATATATATATATATATATATATATATATATATCTTTAAACCTGTGTATTTCTCTATGAGAGTGTGAGTGAGTGGTGGCAGGGTAGCAAGTATCGTGGGGAATGCTGGGAGATTTTAATAACACAGAAGCAGTGCAGGGAGATTTAATAAAAGGAGATGATGTGATTACTGAACCCTGGCTCTGAGCCATTTTGCTTCACAGAGCAATATCCGCCAAAAGTGCGCACACACAATTCCACACACACACACACACACACACACACACACACACACACACACACACACACACACACACACACACACACACACACACACACACACACTCCACACACATCTAAGAAATTGATACTAAACAGAATACAACTTAAAACTAAGATTGATGCGTATCATTTGTACTTTTTGCATCTGTAACGTGAATCCTCTATTGTACCTTCATTGTCACACACTACGGTCATGTATGTGGGAATCACAAGCTAGTACATCTAAACCTCTGCTTATCACACCTTGTGAGGCAGAGATGCATCTTAAACTATAGGTCAAAAATCAAAATGAGTGACGGTGCTGGATCTTTGATGAGCCACACTTTCATCCAACTTTTATCCAAGTTAGGTTCTTTTGGTCTTGCTTGTGCACAAATGACCCAAACCTACTACAATAAGAGAAACTCCATAAAAGAGAGTTAGTATAACCAAACCTGGACCTGTATAAATATTCATCAGTTATGAAAGCAAGCGCAACAACTGCAATTGCTCTGAGACACATACATATTTATGGAATGATTGTATTGCAGTCCAGACAATGTCATGCTTGTCACAGCTCACAGGCAAAACAATGCCACATGACACAGCTTAGGGAGGTGATGAAGATTCTGTTATGCTGTTTGTATGCCTAGGATCTGCACTAAGCAAAAGGGAAAGACCTGATTATACCAATACTTACAATACAGCACCTTTTTCTGCCTCTCTACACTTGATCTCGTAATCAGTGAGCTTGTAATTAGCCATGCCCCCTAACCCCTCCAAAATCCACGGCATTGAGCATAAAGTTGCCTAGAGCCAGTCTTCCCGATGTTTTGTACATCACAAGCTCTCAAGGTTGATCGTCACCTTCATCTTTTTGTGAGTACTTGCATCTCCATTCTTTGCAGTCGTGTATATATCATGAATAGTATTGCTTCATTAAAGGGAAGCCTTCTAAATCCACTTTTTTAAAAACTATTCTCTTAGCATTGAGCACAGCCGCACAGCTGTTCCTTAATATACATCAGCTGTTTGACTTCTAATTTTTCACTTTTTTGCAGTGTACAAATTTAAAAAAGCTCAAAAATTTAAAAACAAAAATAAGTATATAACACTCAACGCAAAACAGAAAATAATCAGTTTTAACAACCATACCATAGACAGTTTTTATAGTGAAAAATGCTTCAAAATGAACAACTAATTATGAATTCAGAGGCGCTTACGAATTTACTCCAGCAGTGGAAGCTGCGGTGTGTGTGGCCGTGTTTGACTAGAATGTATAAATCCTGTAAAGTTAAATTCACTTTAATCGTGTGACTGCTCTTTATCCATCATGCCCGTAGTGATTTTTTCTGGAAGCTGCACCCTGGTCAGGCCCATGTGTGAATGATACTTCTATTAGAGGGATTATACTGATCTACTTACAGACCCCCCTCTGTGGCAGTTGCCCCAAGTTTCCTTTATTTGCCATGTTGAGTAAATTCCTACCGTGCTGTGTACACCCCTGATTAGGGAGTGTGGGACTTAACTACCAACCTCATCAATCTTATGTCAAGCAACCCTGATGATTCTGTTTTGTTGTTTTTTGTTCCCAGTGAAAGGAAGTATTTGAGATGCTGAGAGTAAGGCTATACAGAGCGGAGCGATGATTGCGCTCTTTTGTGGCATACATGTTCTTTACCACATACTATGATTGACATGTGGGTTATTGCAAGAATTTTA
The DNA here is from genome assembly GCA_015106735.1 of Paratilapia polleni. NCBI lineage: Eukaryota > Metazoa > Chordata > Actinopteri > Cichliformes > Cichlidae > Paratilapia > Paratilapia polleni. The sequence goes on from VUQI01005598.1 coordinate 52,393, forward strand.
CAGTGGAAGCATCTTTCTAAAATGCAATGTGATGTTAGTGTAACAAAGTAATTTGAGCAACATTTAGTCAAACAAAAGGCCCTATAACAATAGTCTGTGTAGGGTTGCTTATAGGAGTACTTTTGTTTGCTTTATGATGTTAAGTTAGCGACACTGTCATTTGGGGAATTTGGGGAGCGTTTGGCAGATGGATTGAGAAAGATTAGCTGTAGCAGCTGCGTTTGGGACAGAATCACAGATTAGGAGCTCTAATGTGCAGACCTGGCTCCTTCTTTACTCTCCAGATTTGGGCAGCAACACCTTCCTATCACTCAGTCAGGGAGCGTCAACACTTCAGCCTTCATCCCTTCTCTCCCCCCGATTCCCTCCCATCCCATCCTCCCTCCCTTCTTAACAGGGTTTGTGTTTTGCTGTGGTGCTATTTCCGTATTCATCAACCTTTATCTTTTTTACACCTGTGCTCGGGCTTACTGGTAACTCTTGTCATTGAAGAGTTGGAATGATGATCCAGTGTATGTAAAATATTTCCTGATCATAGATGTGTTGCGCCACCACCATGATGATATAGTGAATGTGGGTAACTAGCCAAGACAAGAGTAGGTATACTGATACTCGGTGTGTGTGTGTGTGTGTGTGTGTGTGTGTGTGTGTGTGCAAATGTTTGTGTACATGCCCGTGTGTGTGTGTGTGTGTGTGTTCCTATGTTTGTGTGTGTGTGTGTGTGTTTTGGTGTGCATAAGTGAGAGGAGAGAGATTAACCCCATGCTATCCCCAATCCCTGGTTATGAGTTTACAGCGTCTGTCTGGCCATCTCACTGTTTAAACAACAATCTAATTAATCCTGTCTTTATTAGTTTCAGTGAACTGGGGAGGCAGGCTGGGAGGGCATGAGGGAGAACTGGGAATGCTGGCAGAAAGTACTGAATACTGAGGAGGGAAGGGGAGGAAACCAAGTGCAAGAGCAGGGATTTGAGAGGAATTTAATGGCAGAGATTTGGGCCCTGTGAATAGAAATAGGGATGTGCAAGAGATTGTCATGCGGGAGAGAAACTGAAGGGTTGTAACATAGCACAGGAGGAGAGATGGAGGGACAAAAGAAGGAAAGTGGTCATGGGGAAAAGTAATAGACTTGAGAAAGACTGTTTTAAGCTTTATTCGTTGAGTTAAATATGTAAATTGTGAGCAGTATATGGACAGACTGGAGTTCACTCCACTGAAGATATATCAACCTTTAAGGATTTAAATGGGGAAAGACTCACAACAGACAGCTCTCTTATAAGAAGCTAACTACTGCCCCCTACTGTCAGAATGTTGAAAAGAAAAAACAATATAATAATACAGACTACTGTAACCCATCTTAACAGATGTTCACCTTGTTGCACTGTGAATTGGGTAATGCTTATACGACCTTTAATTAAGAGACTATGCTAATCTCCAGAATCATTGGAGCTGAGGGTAAATGTGTCGGAGCTTCTTGTTTGTGCCTCCATCTTTAATTAACTCACTTCTTATTCTAAGCTTCTATACTGTTATCATGCCATGTTTTATAGTTTATGTAAGTATCCATAAAAATATAAGCCCATATGTGTATGTTTCTGTGCCTCTCCAGGCTGTTTGTAAGAAAGTGCAGTGCCTGCTTGCAAGTCATTGGACGCTCTGAGCTGATAATGCGTGTGCTAGGCCAGGTGTACCACCTGGGCTGCTTCAGCTGCTGTGAGTGTGAACGCCGGCTGCAGAGAGGTGATGAGTTTGTGCTGAAAGAAGGCCAGCTGCTCTGCCGCATGGACTATGAAAAGGAGAGGGAAATGCTGGCTGCTATTAGCCCCACACCAACTGAATCAGGTAAAGCAGGTTTCTTCTGAGGGTGCTTTGATTAAATAACATATAATGAAGATCAAAGTTACTTTTCTTGGGGAAATTATCTTTCTTTTACACTCTTGCATTTAGTGAATCTCAATAACTTTCTTCTACTTTAAAATCAGTAAACAGCATCTTAAGGAAAAGAATCTTAAGGTTTAAGGCAAATAGGGTTTAAGTCTCAAGCGTCTCATGTTATTGTTGACCACTGGGGTGATGTACAAGTCAACTGCTTAGTCAAACAGCATCATAATGGTAAAAGTCTTACATAGTTGCAAAAATGTCGCACTAATAACACCTCCATTTTAAATAAAGGTGTCATTACTGAATTTCAGTGCTACTTCTATTTATTCATTATATTCATCACTATCATTAAGTGTTTGGATTTGTGATTAATGAGGATGGTTTTCAAGGGTGAACCTCCAGTGAGATGGAACAAGTTGGCACTGGACACCCTAGAGACTGTTATTTCAACTACTAAATTAGATATCACAGCTCACAGGGTGTTGGTCTGATTGCTCTGTTGTCTACTTACCTTGCTCAGTAAAAAGTGAGGATGAGGACGGTGGAGGAGGCTCTGGCGGGGGGAAAGGTGGTGATGAAGGCAAGGAGCACAAGCGTTCAAAACGACCACGCACTATCTTGACCACACAGCAGCGGCGTGCTTTCAAGGCCTCCTTTGAAGTGTCAGCCAAGCCATGCCGTAAGGTGGGTGGATCAGCTTGTCTTGTCAGTATGCTACAAGATACTCCTGGTCGTGCCTTCCAAACTTCATTGTTCATGGGTTTGGCTGTTGTGTTTTGACACTGCGAATTTAAGATTTTAAAAACAATTAAAAACTCTAACTTGTAGGTGAGAGAGACACTGGCTGCAGAGACTGGGCTGACAGTGCGTGTTGTGCAAGTGTGGTTTCAAAACCAGAGAGCCAAGGTAAGACTTTATTTATTTCCTGAAGACATGTTCTGTTTAACAAATAAGCACACAGAGAACATTCATACAGCGTGTGCTTTTGTGCATCAGATGAAAAAGTTAGCTCGGCGACAGCAACAGCAGCAGCAGCAGCAGCAGGAACAAGAGCAGCTGGGAGGCACCAGGAGGGGACCGAGCAGAGGGGGACGCCAAAGCAATGACGACAGCGAGGGTAAGAGCTTTGAGCACCTGTACAAGAATAAGAAAGAAAGAAAGAAAGAAAGACTGGTATGGTTAAACATTTGTTTGTTTTTTTTATCTTTACATAGATGGATCTAGTACCCACGGCATGGATGGGATGCTGGGATATCCATCTCTGCCACGTCAGCAGCTCCTTGCTCTGGACCCTAACATCTACGGTGGAGAGCCGTTTCGACATGGGCTTACACCGCCTCAGCTAAACAGCGAGCAGCTCCACTCCTACGGTATGACAAGAAGACAAAGCTAAATGTTAAAAAAATCTCTTCCCACTTTTATTACAGTGGAATTATTGTTTCTTGTCTTGCTCTAACTAAAAGCTATTCCACTTCAGCTGTCCACACTGTCTTTCCTTTTGACTGCAGACTCAGAGACAGTGTTCCATGACCTGGACAGTGATGGAAGCCTTGGTCACCTTGGTGATTGCCTCTTAGCAACAGGGGAGGGCAGTCTCCTGGCAGGGCGAGTGGGAAACCCCATTGACCGTCTCTACTCCATGCAGAACTCTTATTTCACCTCCTGACCCTTATAAACTGTCACTCTTTTGCTTCCTGTTTCACCTTTCACCTCAGAGATGCAGCTAATGGAGTCTGTCCATCAACATGCCTGTGGGATCATTCTCCATGAAATACCCTACAGCCACACACACTTATGAGCTTTTATCACAGGCTAACATCATCACAAGTTAGACATAATATCAATTTGCAGCAGATTAGCTTAGTGTTCCCACATCTTTCCTAGATAAGAATCACATGCTGGAAATGCAGACACTGTAAATGTCCAAGATAAAGGACCTCAGTTTATTCTGTTGTATTTATATAATGTTTAATGAAATACATTTCATGGCACTTTCCAACAAAAAATGAAGACACTTATCATACCTATCAATATATATATCATGAATTACAGACAATAATTGGTTGTTGAAAGTGAATTCATCAATCAAATCACATGTAATTAGCAGTCTTGGCTGGTCTGATGGGCAGCTGAGGGTTTAAAGTAAATTAGTATATTGCATTACTTTTTTTGTTTTGCCAGGACTAGAGCAGTTATTGTGTGAATGACTGCAGCGTATACAGCACTGTATATGGATTGGAGTACAGGTTTGCTCTCAGGTTAGTGTGTCTGTTTATGGAACCTGAGCCACAACTCAGGATATTGTGCTGGATAGGATGACAATTTAACTTGCCCAGTGACTTCAAGGACGGAGATTGCAAAGAAAAAGAAACTGAATTTTTTTTATTTCAAAATATATCCTTAGTTTTCAAAATGCATGACTGGTAAAATATGGACCAAAACTTTTGTTAGCATTTAGATAATAACACTACAGGGTCATTTCAGGAGCCTTATGCGGAAACAGGGTTAAGTGGTTATTGGTTTAGTTTTCCTTTCTCTTTTATAATGTGATCACTCAAAAACAATGCAGTAAATTGCAGCCCTTTGGTATTCAATTCCCCAAAATTAAGGATATTGGGTACATGAAGGTACTCCAAATGTAAATGTGTGTATGACTGTGTTATAATTAACTGTTGTAGTCACTATCTGTAATAATTTCCTTCTCAGAAGTCACATTAGGTAGGTATTTTGTATCTTCTTATGTGATAATCAGCAAATATTTAAACTGTAGCATGATATTTATGTGCCACAAGTAGGTATGAAGAAATAGCCTCCAAATTCAAGTTGGATAGCAAGTGTTACAGAAGGCATCAGGACCAGAATCACAAAGTGGTGCAGAATAAAATAGGATTAGGGTGAAACTCATTTCATTTAGAAGCCAGTAATTGGCTACAGCCTGTGACATTCCTTCATGATGTTATGTTTGACTCTGATAAATGACTCATGGTGTTTTTAAAGTGATAATATTGTGAATGTAACTTATTTGTGCAGTAGATGAGTTCTTATCTTACTTTTTTGATCAGTGACTGCCAGGTGATGTGCTTTGAATGTAATGTTGCCGTGTCTTCAATACAATCTGCGGTTTCGTCTTTGAAGTACACTTGGCTTATTTGTCCAAAATACAATAAATGATGATGCATTTATCACTTCCTCAAATGGTATGAACCGAAGATACACTTTAAAGGAAAGGAATCGGTTTCCCTTCAGTCTCTCCACTCAAAACTTTAATAACTCAACCAGAAAATGTCTGTTCTGCTTAGTGGTCACAGGGTTCATAACTCAACATCCTCCCTCTGTCTCTTTCAGTAGTCCCGCTGATTAGAGCTGGACAGCCTTCTCCTTTCTTCCCAGACTCCCTATTGCTCAGTCACTGAGTAGCCAGGAGAGTTTGTGTGGGAGCAATACATTCCAGTTTAATATTTGACTCGGACTCAGACCTGGAGAGGGCAAGGGTGGGAGGAACAGGCACAAGAAACAGAAACAATGGAGGATGACAACACCAGATCAGTATTAGAAGTCTAGGGTCATTTTTTAATGAAATGGTTCAATAAAAAAAACAGTACACACCCGACTTTCTCGCATACAGAGAAGTATACAGTTGTGGTCAAAAGTTTACATACACTCATCATAGGCATGAATGTCATGGTAATTTTGGGCTTTTAATGATTTCTTTGAACTGGTGTTTTTCCAGGGTGGAATGATTGTACAGCATACACCTTTAATGACTTAAAAAAAAAAAAAAACAAGAATTGGGTGCACAAGTTTGAATTTATTTTGGATTTTCTCTGATCCACACAGGGTCAAAAGTATACATATGTCCCCACTAATATTTGGCTCATTGTCCTTTAGCAAGTTGCACCTCATCCAGACGCTTTTGGTAGCCATCAACAAGCTTTTGGCATAATTCTGGCTGGATATTTGATTGCGCTTCTTGGCAGAATTGGTAGAGTTCATTTAAATTAGTTGGTTTCCTGGCACCGACCCGGCTTTTAAGCGTAGTCCACAAATTTTCAATAGGGTTGAGGTCAGGGCTTTGAGAAGGCCATTCCAGAGGCTTAATGGAGCCATTTGTAAACAACTGCAGATTCCAAGATCATCAGTTCAAACAATCGTACATAAGTATAAGTAATTCGGATGTGTCATCACTTTGCCAAGGTCTAGAAAAAGTCCCAAACTGTCATCCTTAGATGAGAGGAAATTGGTTAGGATGTTCAGGAAAAACCAAGGAATCACCAAGGCTCAAGCCTGCAATGAACTGGGAAGTGCTGGAACACCAGCATCACCAGCATGGACTGAGAGGGTGCCCAACAAAGAAAGAAGCCCCTGCTCTAAAATTGACACCCTCAAGCTTGACTGAAATTTGCAGCTGCCCACATGGACGAGCCTGGAGAAAAGTTTTATGGTCAGATGAAACAAAGATTGAGCTATTTGGCTACAGTTACAAGAGGTATGTTTGGAAGAGTAAAGGTGAGGCTTTCAAACCTAAGAACACTGTACCAACTGTCAAGCATGGAGGTGGTAGCATCATGCTCTGGGGCTATTTTGCTGACAGTGATACTGGTAGACTGCACAAAGTGGATGGAATAAAGAAGAAGGGGGAATACCTCCAAATTCTTCTACTTCACCTAAACAGCTAGACAGTTGAATGTTGGACATTAGTGAGTGTTCTAATAGGACAATGATCCCAAACACACAACAAAACTGGTTTTGGAAAGGATAAACCAAGCTAACATTAAGCTTCTGGAATAGCCTTCCCAAAGCCCTGAACTCAACCCTATTGAAAATTTGTGGACTATGCTTAAAAGCCAGGTCTGTGCCATGAAACCAACCAATTTAAATGAACTCTACTAATTCTGCCCAGAAGAGTGGTCAAATTTCCAGCCAGAATTATGCCAAAAGCTTGTTGGTGGCTACCAAAAGCATCTGGTTGGGGTACAACTTGCTAAGGGACATTTAACCAAATATTACTGGGGGTGTATGTATACTTTTGACCCTGTATGTATATTTTTGACCCTGTGTGGATTAGAGAAAAGCCTAAATAAATTCAAACTTGTGCACCAAATTCTTATTTTTTAAAGCCATTAAAGATGTATGCTATATAATCATTCCACCCTGGAAATAGAAAAGTTCAAAGAAATCATTAAAAGCCCAAAATTACCATGACATGATGAGTCTATGTAAACTTTTGACCACAACTGTGAATCTTATTTTTAAATGACAACAACATTTGCATGAGAAGTTAGAGAATGATACGGCAATTATATACTCTACACAAACCATCTAACCCGCAGTGCTTTAGCATCAGTCTGCTATTTCTACAGTTAAATAGTCACATTGAGCCACACTAACAAAACAGATATTCTATCAATCACTGTACATACAGCAACATGGCTGGGATACATTTGAAACCATCCCATCTTTGGTGGTGTGAAGACAGGTGTTATCTGATAATGGAGGCCGTCTTAATGCTAAGATGGTTGAGGTACCGGATTGGCAGCTGGAAAAAAGAAAAGGAATGGATTGCTATGTTGACAACTAAAGCAATATTTTATGCAATACTATTACTATTTTTACAAACATGGTAACCCATGGGTGTTTTATAAATGTGTTTTTGTATTAGAATGCCAAGTGGATGCGTGAAAAAAACACTATGCACAAACCAGTTTCATCAAAGAAACACTCCTCCTTCCTCAAGAGACAAATGAGAAGGCTTAAAAATCTGCACCACAAAATCTCTTACATTTTAACTACCAGCTTGTATACATGTTACCTTAAGATGTGTATGGCCAATTCTGTCAAAGGCTTACCCACTCCACTGAGGTCCACTGTCTCTGCACAGCCCAGAAAGCGAGCCACATGTGGTGAGCAGGAGGTAGGTTTGTCCTGGTTTTCTCTCAGGCAGCGCTCAAACTCTACAAACTCCTTGGAACAGTCCTGCCTGATCTTCTGGATCACCGGGCTTAACACATTCAGGGGTTAGATTAAAATATGCCTTGAAAATATTTACATGAGGATGCCAGAGTCACACGGGTGGGAATGAGGGAACAAATAAATGGACTTACTGTGATGATGTACACTGTGCAACCTTCATCTTCAGTTCGTGACACTTTTGCTGCCATGTTGATGGGTTGGAGGCCACACATGACCCATATGCCTCCATTTCTTTATGGCAGTACTTTGCAGTTATATCCATAGCAGCCTGCCTGAAAGGTACAGATAAGTCCCATGAGCCAGGTGTGTAGTAAACTGAATACAGTAAAGCAGTTTTGTGAAGGGTGCAGCCTGACTTACAACATAGCAAACACCTTTATTTATAGTTACATCTATTTCACTACCTACTAAGAACTTATACGTTGTGTAACGGATTATTTAAATTTCTTACATGTTGCTGTTTTATGCGGTTTCAAACGAACAAACTGCTCCGCCAAGGTTATACCACCAGTACTTCAGCATGTGGAACCATGTCTGTGCGGTAAGAGCAATGCACACGCCCATTACTATCTCATTTGATGGAAACAAAATACTTCTTTGATGTTATTGGTTAAGGTTTGCATCAGTCACACACTCTGAACACGCCCTTACAAAGACGACGCTTTCATTAAAGGGGCAGCCACTTGATTAGTTGAAGCGTTAAACAGCAAGTGAGGCCTACATTTTGCTCTTTATTAACAGCTGTTATTATGTTTAATCCAGACAGTACATTTTAGATGCGTTTAAGACAAAAAAAAAAAAAAAATCCCGGTTCAATCGTGTGGTGCCAGCTAGAACATTACGTGTCTTTGCGTGGTTACGTATGCGGAAGCCACGGTCGGGGGAGTGAGCGATTCAGTTAACGGGCGCTGAAGGTAGAACCGCGTACCGTTCCGTGTGTAGAATCGTTTTTTATATAGGCTACAAAACGACGGGTGGTGGTGGATGATAGAGGGGGCCAGAGCGGTGAGCACAGTACAATGAACGACACTAAGAAAGACGGGAGTATGGCTGCAGACGGAATCCGGGGACCGGGTGAGCTGCAAATGGCCCCCTCTGTGAACCACAACCAGCATGACAGCGGCACCGGCGATGAGCTGGTGAGCTCGGTGACGCTGTACAGGCGAAGGCCCCGACTGCTACACGGCACCGTCCTCCCGTTTCTGGTTGCTCTCTACCCGGGCTGGCTGTACGTATGGTTAGGAGTGTACGGTGCTTCAGAGTATCCGGAGGCAGGCCTCCTGGCGTTAGCCGCTATCGGGATCGCGCACGTCCTCACAGCACTCTCTGGATATTGGTCTGTGCACGCGCACTGTTGGCTCACTTGTTCAAAGGTAAACATGGGTCATAAGAAATATACTGTAAGAGACTGTTGTTATCCCGATAGACCCCACTGTTTTGCCCTTCTGTGCTTTACACTGATGTCAAATGTCAGGGACATTATGAGCAGGTACAGACTTGGTGTCTTGTCCGAAACCAAAGAAGCAGGGCAGTTTTTTGGAGGGGACCGCTGTACTAATTTCGTACACATGAATGACCAGACTGTCACCTCAGGCTTGAATCAGCATCAACACTTCTCTCATAAAAGGACATTTTAAATCTTCACTAAAACATTTTATCTAGGTTTTAGGAATACATTTTCTGTATTTTTTCGAATAGGGAAGATATAGGCCAAAACAGGTGTAAAAACTTATGTGACTTGAGTTTAATTTACACTCCTTTCAAGCTAATTTTACCAATGGAAGATTTTTGTAGTATTGACTTGGTACTAGCAGTTTATAAGGGAAAATTTCACGACTTGATAGTAGGAGTGACACCTTAGTATCAGTAATTGCTGGCTCAGAATGGGCCTTTTGGGGTGGGGGGGTGACTAATGCAAGTAAACACAATCAGTCTGTCTACAGAAAAGCAATGAGTCTGTGTTACCCTATTTGACAGAAATATATGCATAATCTTGTTATTTTCATTCATTTGATAAACAAAAGTGTAACCACCTATTAACTAAAGTATTTAAAAAAATGCTTAAAGTCCGATTTGAATCCAGCTCTCCCTGAAACCTAGTTTGGAAATAAAATGCATGAAAAACCCTTATTTGTAAGTAACATGTTAATAGTAGTAACAGAATAGTTTTTACCTTCAAAATCATTATGTTATATTTGCATCAATAATGTAATTAAGTTCAATTTTGCACTCAAATGCAAAAGTTAGGAATATTTTCACATTATGCCTGAAATTCATGTCAGCTGTATGTCAGGGATAAAGTTCCAGAGGCACAGAGCTATTGCCAAAAATAGGTGTGACCTGTCCAAAGTGTGTGAATTTGTCACCTGTTTATTTGTATGTGCAGGAACCAGACCCAGAAAAGGCTACACTGGCAAAGGTCATACCCACTCCCAACAACGGTTCTGCTGAGCTAGTAGCACTACAGAGGGACCAGGTCAGTTCACAAAATTTACTTTTGGGATGCCCCAACTTGTATCTGATCTGGAGCTTGTTCTCTGTTAACCAATGCCAAGGTTTTGACACATCACTGTCTCCTTTGTCACTCTCTCATGAATGTTACTTATATTTGTCCTTCTGGGCACTTTTTTTTTTTTCTTTTTTCTTTTACTTTAGGCAAGGAAAATAATTTACATGACTCACTGACTGCAGCATCGATAGTCCCATGTTTCATGTTTGAGTTGAAACAGCAATTAAACAGGAAAGCGTTGTCTTGCTGTCGTTGCAGTCTTTACAAAGTGCTCAGGGGTGCATTTGCTTTACATGCTCATGCATAGCATATGCAATGGTTCACTGGTGACAAGCCATTTTCAGTTTGTAGTGAAAAGGGCACCACATTGTTGGGTCTTTGTCTAAAATACTCCCCCACTTTACTTACTGAATAAACAGTTGTTGAAAAAATTAAGTAATACATTGACACATTCATAGAGATTCATTCATTCATTCATTTATTAATTGTAAAGCACTATACAGCTCTGGAAAAAATGAAGAGACCACTGTAAATTTTTCAGAAATCAGCATCTCTACATATATGACAGTCATTCCATTCCAGTGTCTCTTGAATTCCAACACAAGCACACCTGTTTCTACCTAATAAGGTACTGATGAGGTGATCACCTGAACCAAATCTTATTTAATGAGGAAAAGTATAAAAACCATTGTTGTGGTCATCACTATCCTCTTGCAATAGGACCAACTGGATGGCAAAAACAGTGCTAGTAGTACATCAAAAGTAACTGGAATAAATAAAATAACTACTGACCATGCCAAAAGAAATGAAAAGAAAAGTTTTGTGTGAGGAAAAGAAGGGTTCAATTCTGGCTTTACTGGCAGAGGGATACAGTGAGCGTCGGGTTGCTTCCATCCTTAAAATTTCTAAGACGGCGGTTCATAAGAACAAGGTCAAGCAGCAGACACTGGGAACAACAAAGCTACAGTCTGGCAGAGGCCGAAAACGACTCTCCACTGACCAGGATGACCGCCACCTCATTCAAATGTCACTCAGGAACCGTAGGATGACATCAAGTGACCTACAAAAAGAATGGCAAATGGCAGGGGTGAAGTGCACAGCGAGAACGGTTCGAAACAGGCTCCTAGAGGCAGGGCTCAA